>PISW01006550.1:0-107074 GCA_004023785.1 Mungos mungo
ACTCAGAATTACTCCAGCTCCTTAAACTTGATGGCTGGGTATCCTAGAGCAAAATGGATCGCAAGCCACTGAGGCAAAAGTGCCGTTTACCTAGCAAATCCAGTTGCTTCTGGAGCCTTTGCTACTAAATTCCCTACTTAAAAATGTTTTAAAGTTTCCTTTTAGAATAAAACTCGAATCTTGAAAACTTTTCTGTGTATGTCAGAGACTAATATATTTAAATTTCAAGACCCTGCATTTATACAAGTTATTTTCAAGTCCCTACACCTGTGTTATGTTTTTTTCCCTTAACGTTGGCTGTCCAAGTTATATAAACTTCAGGCCCCCAAAACTTGGATGCATCCCTAGCATCCGTTAAATATGTTTCCGTCCAACTTTTTCTCTTAGAGCACAATGTTGTGGCTCCAAAGTGTATTGCAAAGTATAAAGATATCAATCTTCTCTGATACAAACTCTATAAAGCACGTCAAGTTGCTACCTTCTAGAATTCTCTGTAGCAAAGGGAATTAGCTTCTCTTCTTCCGCCCCCGCCCCCCCACCTTCCCCTCAATACTCTACTGATAAATAACAATTGTTCCAGGCACCTGACCCCAGGCCTCTTGGCACATTTTTGGATTTAGCAGACTTGGTGCTCCATCGTTTTTAGATCGATACATGACGAATGCAGGTATCAGGCAAAGATGTTGCAAACAGAAGAGAGGTTCACATAGAAAGAAAATCCTCAATGGAGGGAAGTTTCCTAAGGAGTAAGTCAGCTTTGCTCTTCCCTAAATGCAAGCTAAAGAATCTTACAGTTGGCTTTCATAAATTCACCTGTACAATCTCAAATCTTTCTAAAATAAAAATACTGGCATTTCATTTGCTTCTTTATGGAAGAAGCACCACATTTGTCTAATTACTGATTTTATCCTGAGGGCCATCTCCAATTCTCCTGCGCATCATTGATGGTTTCAGCAATCCTGATTCTTTGAAATTTTGCCTTATATCTCTTTTGTCAGATGTAATATCAATTATAAATTCTTATATAGTTACTTTCAGGAAAGAGAGGCAATAGTATGTCTATTAGTGACATTGATTCTTTGTTGCCAAAACCTTGGGGACTTAAAATGGAACTTAGCAAAATTATATGTATAGAATTAATTTTGGAGGTAGTTTGGGATGATAGGGGAAATCTACATTGTAAATATTTGTAAATTCTTGCTCTACTATGTACTTCTCCCTCAGAGAGTTACTTTACCTCCATGATTTCAAGTTCTCATCTATAAAATGGGAATGATGATTTCATCCTCCATCGGCCACTTTGTCTTTATTCCTTCCTTGACAACCAAGTAGGAAGTGACACTATTATCTTCAGCATCATTTCCTTGGATCTGCTATTCTATCTTCATGGTGTTATGCCTTTGAATTATAATGGACCACTCCCCGAATCTCTGTATTCTTGGGATATTCCTTCTTCCCATGAAACTCCCACCCTCTCTAACTCACATGGATTCTCTTCCCTGTTTGTCCAGAATATTCAGGGAGACATACTTTTGGTAACCTTGCTAAGTGCCTGGCATTTATTTAATTGTCAATAATAATAACAATAATTACATTGTGTTATCCATATTTGCTAGTATTTCAGTAGATATTTCCTCAAAGTAGTTGGGTTAAAACCCACATATGACGTTCATATTCAAAAAGCAAATGATTTAAGAGTCTATTGAAATCACAAATTCTCTTTCCTTCTCAGAAATTATCATAGTTATGGTAAGACATGATAATGGTGGTTTCATCTGAACTACCCTCTGCCTTCCTCCCACACTATGTTTCAGCAACTATAGAAACCAATCAGGGACCCCTGAGGGGCTCAGTTTGTTAAGCATCTGACTCTGGATTTCAGCTCAGGTCATGATCCCACAGCTCCTGAGTTCAAACCCAACATTGGGGTCTACCCTGACAGTGGAGAGCCTGCTTGGGATTCTATGTCCCCTCTCTCTCTCTCTCTCTCTCTCTCTCTCTCTCTCTCTCTCTCTCTCTCTCTTTCTCTTAAAAAATAAATAAACATCACAAACAAACCAATCATACTGAAAAAAAGACAAAAGTAATCCCAACCTATCACTAATGGCCACATGCTAAGATAACTCTTCACTCTAAATGTCATTTATTCTAAGATAGAGAAAAGTATTCTTGTCTAGAAATTGCATAATAAATGTAAATGCCTTAAATATTTGATTTTAAATATCCTCAAGAGAAGTTTTAAGCATAAAGGAGCCAGGGAGATCACAAAGCCAAATGTCACACTTAAATGAACAGTTGGTTTTAGACGGCGAAACACCTACGACAACAATCTGTTTGCCCGGGCCACTCATGATGCTCACATATGCCCAGGTATGATAAGCAAGTCCCATGTTTGTGTTCATTTTTCATTCATTTATTAATTACAGGCATCTATGCTGCGTGATGCCCAATGCTTTTCAGTTTATTCATCAAATTGTGGATTCCATTTGAGAAATCAGAAAATATGTTTTTTAATCTATAATTCATCTTTATAGGTTTACCCAATGTGTACTTGATTCTTCCCTCTGTTTAGTGATCCCATATGGCCTCATTTTTGCCCACAGACCAGAGTTCATTCTCATGAGTGAATAAGTGATATCCATCTAGTTTGTAAGTTACAACCACTTTTCTACATTATTGTGAGACAAGTCTTAAAAAAAGAAAGTGAAGAGAGGCTCCTGGTGGCTCAGTCAGTATCCAACTTCAGCTCAGGTCATGGTCTTGTGGTTCATGAGTTCAAACCCTGGGTTGGGCCCTGTGCTGACAGCTCAGAGCCTAGAACCTTCTTCAGATTCTGTGTCTCCGTCTCTCTCTGCCCCTCCTCCACTCACACTGTCCTCTCTCTCTCTTACCTAGATCACACCCAGACCCGTGTAAATAACCCACGACCTGACCTTCAGACTGACAGAACAGACACGCCACAGCTAACCATAGAGAGGAGGCCACATTGAAAACAGGGGGGATAGAAAGAGACTAGGAAGTAAAAGATAATTGTGGCAATTAAGAATGGCCGTTTTATGTGTCTGTTCATCTATCCAACCAACAGATAAGCAAGATACTGTAATATATGAGTTTGGGCTTTAAATTTGGATGGGGTCAAAATCCTGACTTTCTCTTTAACTTAAATTTGACCCAAGGCAAGTTCACTTCTCTGCTTTGCCTCATCTGAAAAATTACCCTGAGTGTGGGTGGTGCTGTAAAAAAAGATGTGGACGTTTTCCAAGCAAATCTTACTGGCATTTGAACCTGCACGGAGAGCAGGCTTCAGAAGTGGATTTGCTGCTTGTCTAGCCTTCGAGAACTCTGGAGACCCACCTAGATGAACAGGCTAACATTCCAGGGGGGGGGGGGCCAGGACCGTGGCGACATCTTTATGTCCTTCAACGCTGGAGACACCAGGCTTGTCACTTCCTGGAGAGATTGATTTCCATCCCAAAGGCTCAGAGGAAGATGATTCAAAGCAGACTCTATGTAGGAAGAGGGAGTTGTGGTCTGTCTCCTTCTGTCTATGCAGGTAACACACATTTTCCTCTGTTCCTTGCCTAAAACACACACTCGTGGGGGTAGGACATTGGCCCTGGCTTTCTTCATGATGGCCCAGAGATAGGAACTAGGAGGGGTAAGGAATACATCTCTGATCCAAAACCTCTATGGGTGCATTTACAACAAACTAATAAAGAAGAATGGTAAAAACTTAACAGTTTAGAGTACATTTTCAATATTTTGATACATGAGAATTCTTATCACAGTGCCTGGTGCATATTGAGTCTTCGGTTATTGCTAGCTACCATGGTCAACTGCTTCTAGAGCGAAAGGTGGTTTTCTAGGCACCGACTCATGGCACATCCACAGGAAATACGGGAAATGACAGGGTTCTCTAACGTTGTCTGCACACTTTATATAATTTTGGAGCAAAGCGTTCATGAGAACTACCAGAAGAATGTCTATATTTCATCCACCGCTGCCTGCTTGCGTTTACAAGTCTGGCCCCTTCTCTGTGAGCCTGTATGGAGCCTGGGCCACTTACTTGCCAATTTTAATATTGACGCATGTGGGAACTTGAGACCAAGTGGACCTGACCTCAAACTTCCGTGCTCCGTTGTTTCTCTCGGTATCATAACACAGCAATCATAGTGCTGCCCGGTTTCTCAGGGGGTGGCTCAAACCACTAAAATACAAAAGAAAAATATGGGATGTTCACGCACAGCTGTTGTTTAAACAAGAGCAAGAAACCACATTAGCAACCAGAATGTTCTAACGTCTAAAAACGGTTCCAAGATAAATTTAAACAGTTCTTTAAATACTCCGGGCCTTTGAAAGTGATGAAAGATAAACAAAAGAAGAATTAAAAGAACATGAGGTCTGAATATAGACAATCCCCCAGGGATACACCACACACACACACACACACACACACACACACACACACACAATCCTCCATTTTCATTCGTAAATAAAGTATTCGGTGAAATTTGAAGTTAAGCATATAAAGTGAAATAAAAGTCAGTCTGCTGTTCTACAACTAAATTTCCTTTTTTTTTTAGTTTATTTATTTATTTTAGAGAGAGAGAGAGTGCACGTGAGTGGGGAAGGGCAGAGACAGAGAGAGAGAGACCCAAGTAGGCTCTGAGCTGTCAGCATGGAGCCCAACATCAGACTCGAACTCACGAACCACGAGATCGTGACCTGAGCAGAAAGCAAGAGTCAGACGCTCAACCTTCTGAGCCACCCAGGCGCCCCTACTTAGTTCCACTTTGGAACCATGGAAATTATTGTGTTTCTCTTGTGCAATGTTAGCAGCAGGGGAATGTTGTAGGAAGGATCTGGAATGGTCTGGAAGGGGTCTGGACCTCACCCCTCAGCCTCCCCTGAGTGATGTGGCCGCCTTCCCAGGGTTCCACCTGGCGCACTGAGCACACACCCCCTCCGCTCTCAGGTCCCACAGACCTTCCTGTTCGTTCTTGCTTCCCCACCTCAGGGCTTCCTCCGGGTTCCCCCAGGTCTGCACGCCTCCCACTGGCCCCTGATTCCTCTTCCTCCATCAGCCCAAAGGACCAGTAAGCGGGCTGTGGGAGGCGGGCTGAGGAAATGGTGCAATACAGGAGCCTTTATCTTGCTTTCTCCTGTTTCAATCTTTCCTCCAGGACACAAATATGATACTTTATTTGACTGAATGATGAAAGCACCAAGGAGTAGAAATAAATTCCAAGGAGAATCGTGACCCCAGAGAAATCTGAGATGATCTAATAAAGCTCAGCACGCTGCCTGATGCAACGCAGCTTTCAGAATATAACGCGAGAATATTCTGCAACGCAGCTTTCAGAATATAACATTTCCAGGGGTCGGTTTGTGAAACCTGAGGATGACCCCTCAGGTTTAAAGAGTTAAGTAAATATGTAATGTGTCGTGTAAAATGTGTTTCAAACATAATTATCTCAATGTCTGACTAATAGTATTAATAATTAGTAACTGATAATTATAATAATGTATCAATTTTAATTTGTTAACTGTGACAGATATATAATACTAATGAGAGACGTCAGTAATAAATGAAACAGTATATATTACATAGGAACTCAGCATTCTCTTTGTAACTTTTCCTTAATATTTTTTATTAAAATTTTTTTTGAGAGAGAGAGAGACAAAAAGCAAGCAGAAATGGGTAGAGAGAGAGGGAGACACAGAATCCAAAGCAGGCTCCAGGCTCTGAGCTGTCAGCCCGGAGCCCAGTGTGGGGCTCGAACTCATGAACTATGACATCATGACCTGGGCTGAAGTCTGACGCTTAACCGACTGAGCCACCCAGGCGCCCTCCCATAACTTTCTTTAAATTCAAAACAATTCTTGGGCACCTGAGTGGCTCAGTTGGTTAAGTGTCCCACCCCTGATTTCAGCTCAGGTCATGATCTCACAAACCGAAGGTTTGAGCCCCGCTTTGGGCTTTGCACTGAAAGCGTGGGACTTGCTTGGGATTCTCTCTCTCTCCTTCTGCCCTTCTCTCCTACTTTACGCTCTCTCTCTCTTAAAATAAGTAAACTTCAAAACTAAATAAATTCAGAACAATTCTAAAAGGAAAGGACTTTGAAATAAATTTTGAACTTTTATTTCCAAGGAAAAGGTGATGCATTTAACTAAGAATTATGTATTTCATTTTCAAAGCTTATTAAATATGTACTAGACTGTATCCAAACCACACTCCTCCGTAAGTGAATCAGTAACTAGGAACAAGTCCACCAACACTGAAGAGCTATGCTTCATGCACATTTATGTCCCCATTTCGGATTACAATTATAGATCGCTGACACGGCCAATCGGGGTCCTTTTGAAAACTCAGTAGGGAGCTATTTTATTTCTCACATATTAAAAGGAAAAGAGGGGTGCCTGGGTGGCTCAGTCAGATAAGCATCCGACTTCAGCTCAGGTCATGATCTCACAGTTCCAGGGTTCGAGCCCCGCATCAGGCTCTGTGCCGACAGCTCAGAGCCTGGAGCCTGTTTCGGATTCTGTGTCTCCCTCTCTCTCTCTGCCCCTCCCCCTCTCATACTCTGTCTCTGTCTCTTAAAAATAAATAAACATTTTAAAAAAATTTTTAAGGGAAAAGAAAGGGGCACCAGTGTGGCTCAGTCGTTTGAGTGTCTGACTCTTGATCATGATCAAGCTGAGGTCATGATCTCACTGCTGTAAAATTGAGCCCCATGTTGGACTTCAAGCTGAGCATGGAGTCTGCTTGAGATTCCCTCTCTCTCTCTCTCTCTCTCTCTCTCTCTCTCTCTCTCTCTCTCTCTCTCCCCCTCTCCCTCTCTCCCACTCTCACTCTCTGTCCCTCCCTCCCTCCCTCTCTCTGTCTTTCTCTCTCTATATGCCCCTTTCCTCTGATTGCACTTGGCCTCTTTCTCTCTCTAATAAAATAAAATAAAATAAAATAAAATAAAATAAAATATATAAAGGGAAGAAGAAAAATCCCATTGGTTTTGTTTATATTGGTCTACATGTATATTTTTTCCTTTTTTCACATGCATTAAATTAGAGGCTTTGAAGTATGAACAGCAGTTGAAAGAAATGTCCCTCATATAAAACCGAGTCTCCCAAATTGTATGTCACACACCAGATTTCCTGCTACAACGTTGGACCCATCATGCTCTTCCCAGGAAGTGTTTCTAGTTTTATTGTGATACCTTCACAGAAAACATTCCTTTATTTTCCTGGTCTCCTAAAATCACTGGAGTTTTAGATTTGTGAGTTAAACATATCTGATCTTTCTTTATAGAAGACATAAAACCGTGTGAAAGAATTATGCCATGTTTTGTAAACTAGACTCTACTAGGATCAAATCTGGGGGAGAAAATGAATTAAGCCATTTATTTCAGAGTCTCTAAGTGACTTCATCAATGGGGGGGTGTTTTCCCTTAATTTAACAAACTAAAAGAAAACTAGGTATTTTTTCATATATTTTCAGGGTTCTGTGTTTTAGGGAAACTTGAAAATAAGATCTCTGCACACATTTTGATTTTACTGAGGAAAATAAATCCTGGTAGCTCCATGCCTCTTCAGTTCTGAAAATTGTTGGCTGAGTATCTGCCGATTTCTCTTAAGAGGATAAGTAACAAATTCAACATTATTATTATGCTAAAGGATTTTCAAAGATGAACCAAAAATGTGAAAATCTATATTACCTTAAAAACTGTATTGATACAACACACAGAAATCTTGACGTTGCAAATTTCTACTATTTGGTCAGATCCATGGCATTTGTTTTCCAGGAGGGTTATTTTCAGGGAGCATTTCCTGATGCAGAATCTTAACTTGTTTAAAAACATCCGGCATGTCCAACATTGGCTGATATTAACTAAAGAAAGAAAAGAAGGGCAAAGAGGGAGAATGAATAAATCAATGAACTGTAAGAAATGGTGGCCGCGGATCTGGTGGTGAACCTGCATAGCTACAGAGTCAAGGCTTTAAAAAAGAACTTGTCAAGATTTCCACTTCAGGTCAAGATAGAGTAACCATTTCCTACGCTCTGGACAGCAGGCAGAAAGGACATTAACCCCGAGAGACAGGTAACAAGTAAACAAGTCCTGTGATTCCCTGCAGTCACAATTTTGAGAGTTCCCAAGCGAGGTCTGGGGTCCAGAGAATACCAAGTAAGAAAACAGGGAGAGAGAATTCCAGAGATCTGCAGAGGGACCCCTCCCTCCAGCAGTCAGCCGATCAGCGAAGGCATGTGAGCTGGGACATGCGGTCAGTGGGAAAACCGCAAGAAAGAGTTTTATGGAAATAGCATCCTGTTCTTGCACAGGGCTGTGAGCCGTATCTTTCATACCGGCCAGACTGGCGAGCTCATCACTCATGCTTTGGGCAGAGCGTCTGGCCTCAGGACTGGGCCCGGGTGGTCCCAGACTCATCACATCTCTGGTCCTGCCTAACATACCTTAAAAACAACATCAGGAAGGGTGAAACTGTTTCCACATCACTATGTCCTAGAACACAGAGCAGTAACACTTTTAGGGAAATGATATCACTCACTCCTGAGTAAGGTAAAACCCACAACATCTGGGATCCAACAAGAAATTACCAGGGAATAAAGAAGCAGGAAAACATGACCCCAAGTGGGAAGAAAGTCTTTCAGTTGATAGATGTGAAAATTAACAGACATGAAAGCAATGATCTTAACGGTATTTCCTAGTTACAAAAGTTAAGCAGGAATCGAAAAGATATGAAAAAGAATCAAACCAATTTTCTACCAAGTACAATGTCTGAGATATGAAACACAACATCTTAAAGGCAGGTTAGACATTGAAAACAGAAAGATTAGAGACTTTACTAGCTAGCAGTAAGTACTACCCAAAATGGAACACGAGGAGAAAAGAGGTGGGTTGTTTTTTACCATTTTACTCATTTTTCCGTGTGCAGTTCAACAGCATTAAGAACATGTACCTTGTTCACACTCTCCAGCCATCACCACCGTCCGCATCAACTGCTTCTCGTCAGCCCACACCGAAACTCTGTCCCCACTGAATCAGAACTCTGCAGTCCCCAATCTCCCAGCACCTGGCGACCACCATTCTACGTTTCCTCTATGGATTTGATGGTCACCTAAGTCCTTTGTGCACATGTAACCGTCAGCATTTGTCCTGCTAGTGTCTGGCTCAGTTCACTTGGTGCGGCGTCTCCGAGGTGTCTCTCCTACAGCCTGCATCACGATCTCATTCTTTTTTGGACTCAAGAGTAGAACTTAGTGATTCAGCGCTTACACATAGCACCCAGTGCTCATCCCAACAAGCGCCCTCCTTGATGCCCATCACCTCCCACCCACCGCCCCTCTGGTGACCCTCAGCTTGTTCTCTGCATGTAAGACTCTTATGGTTTGCCTCCATTCATTTCTAAGGACACTGGGATTCCTTTTCCTCTCCTGTGGGTGTAAATATCTGTTCTAGCCCTAGCTTGCAATTCTTTTAAGCACATTCCAGAAGTGGAAATACTGCATCATATGGTAATTTGTGTTTTCCACAGTGCCTGCCCCATTTTACATTCCCACTAGCAATGCTATGTTTTAGTTCTTCTCCACATCCTCACCAGCCCTTCTCCTTATCCAATTATTTGATGTCTTTTCAATAAATGATATCAGAGCAATTTAATCTCTATGCAAGCAAACTTAATTATATCTAGCCTCTCTCTTTTCTTAAGATGATTTTTTTTTAATTTTCCAGGACTCTAGAAGATCTCAGAGATATATTCTTATGTGAAAGATAGATGGAATTTTTTTTCTTTTTGCCAAATGTATGATATGATGTACAAAGGAGTGCTCACTTGGTTAAGGTAGGATTATGCATGCTTGAGAAGCAGTACTTGAATACCTACTTCATCAGTGTGGCAGAAGGTGAGGGAAACGTATGAGAATTTTTTTTAAATCAGTGACACAATAAAGTCAGCACTAGCAGATAAATTATTCTAGTGAGATCCCGGTTCTCTGCTACTTGGGAAGATTACCTAGAAGGTAATTAAGAATCTCTGTTATCCATCGTCAGGTATGCTAAGCCCAGCTTGTAATTTTAACACAGAAAGCTCAAGTCTGGTTTTGCATTACTAAATATTTGTACACTTTCACAAATCTCTTATTTCTTAAAAGTAAGCCAATTTTGAAAAAATTTTAAGACATTTTATTTCTTTTTTCAGTTTCTTTTTTCTTTTCTTTTTTTTTTTTTTTTTTTTTGAGAGACAGAGAGAGACAGTGTGAGCAGGGGAGGGTCAGAGAGAGAGGGAGACACAGAATCTGAAGCAGGGTCCAGGCTCTGAGCTGTCAGCACAGAGCCCGATGCAGGGCTCGAACCCACGAACTGCGAGATCATGACCTGAGCTGAAGCCAGACACTTAACTGACTGAGCCACCCAGACGCCCCTCAGATTCATTATTTACACTTATCATAAATAAAAAACTTCTTTAATTTCCTTCTTGCCCACCATCTACTGTCGGGAGCCGCCAAGTTTTCTGGCTGCCTCAGGCAAGGATATTCGCTCTCCAGGGAGTACCGAGAAAAACAAGATTTGCATCTGGAGGCTGGAGATTGCCATTTCCTGGTCCTAATAATTTTGGCGACTGTCTTGCTGCGCCAGACGTAGATTTGGCCAAGGTGCACAAAAGATCAAAACCTTATTTCGGGTGTGCAGCGCTAGGCTTCCCCTCCCCAGCGTTGCAGACGCAAGTCTGCGCGCTTCCCTTTGAAGCCGTGTCCAGAGTTTGCAGTTTCGTTTTTCCTTTTCTCTAATATTCATTTGACTCTGTTACCTGGCAACCAACCTGGGTCAGTTCCCCGCCCCAAACGCTATTTAAGATACAGTGTTTTCTGGGATGGAGAGAAGAAGAATAAAGAAGAGAGGCTTGACCAGAATCCGTGTGTGTTGCCTTCACTTTCTGCGCTTCCCTTTCCTGTCTTTTCTTCCCTCCCTCAAGTGACGGAGGCGCGCTCAAAGCTGGGGACGCGCGTGCCTGGACCTGGCGAGCTGGCGCACCGGGGCACCTACAAGTGCCACCCCAACTTGGACGAGCAGCCCTGGTCCGTGGGAAACGACAGTCTACAACATTTCCATCGTGTACATTTGTCTCTGTCAGTATTCTCTTATATTCTGGGGAAATCATACTTCGTGACAAATATTTTTTCTCTCTGGAACAACAAAAGCTCACCTTAATAGCTTGCTACACAGCTGAATGTCTGTCTCTATGACTTCCGGTATAGTCTCATCAACCCATATTCACTACAAGTTTTAGACAAAGCGACTCACTTATATTCCACAAAATAAAACTGGAAGTTGTATCCTGAGACCTGTGTGTAATATGCTATCACTTTACAGATGAGCAAAATATTGCACACTTGTTGCACAATTTTCTTCACCCTAGGATACTACACGTGCACCATGTTTAGCAGCATGGCTCTTGGTTTGGGCTCAGGTCATGAGCTCACCGTTGGGAGACAGAGCTCTGCATCAGGCTCTGTGCTGTCGCCGGTGCAGAACCTGCGTGGGGTTCTCTCTCTCTCCTCTCTCCTCTCCCCTGTGCTCATGCTCTTTGTCTCTCAAATTAATAAATAGCAGGAGTATACAAATACCAAATAATGTTTAATAGTCAAAGTTCTAATTATTTTTTAAGGTTTATTTATTATTTTGAAAGAGAGAGAGAGAGAGAGAGAAGGCAGGAGGGGCAGAATCACAAGGTCATGACCTGAGCCAAAACCAAGAGTTGACCACTTAAACCACCTGAGCCAGCCAGGTGCCCCAATAGTCAAAGTTTTAGTGCTTACAATACTTAGAAATTATTTAGGTATACAAAGATTATTCATCGATCTATCTCAGTGTATTATAAAACCAAGTTTGTAAGTTATCTTTAAAATTATGTTTAAGCTGACATACTACAAAACATGATTACTGTTGACAATAAAAAGTTGCCAATATAGTGATTCAATATAGCTAAATAAAATAAATGAATTTTTTAACAGAATATATTACATAGGGATTGTGTTAGATTATTTGACCAGTAAACACACGAGAAAAGCTTAGAAAGTTCAGATTAGCAGGGGTTTTCTTCAAGAAAAAACAAACCCTTGGGGCACCTGGGGCTCAGTTGATTAAGCATCAGACTTCGGCTCAAGTCATGATCTCACAGTTGTGGGTTCGAGCCCCACGTCGGGCTCTGGGCTGACAGCTCAGAGCTTGGAGCCTGCTTCTAATTCTGTGTCTCCCTCTCTTTCTGCTCACAGTCTGTGTCTGTCTCTCTCAAATATAAATAAACATTAAAAAAAAGAAAAAATAAACCCAGGGCTTAGTTTTAAGATGAATGTATAGCTACATTATACTTCACATGAATAAATCAAAGAAAATATTTTTCTCTTTTTTAACCAAATATTATTAAGCTGGTCTTATATATTTAAAAAATTACCTTAATGATTTGTCTTAGATTTTTTTAATGTATTAATTTATTTTTGAGAGACAGAAAGAGACAGAGTGCGAGCAGGGGAGGGGCAGAGAGAGAGGGAGACACAGAATCCGAAGCAAGTTCCAGGCTCTGAGCTGTCAGCACAGCTGACATGAACCATGAGATCATGACCTGAACTGAAGTCAGACACTCAGCTGACTGAGCCACTCAGGCGCCCCAATTTGTCTTAGATTCTTAATATATATGAACCAGCAGATCTTTTTCTTAAAAGTCTAGCACATGTACAGAATCATAAGTTTCTTATTTTTGGAGAACTTTGAAATTATTAGATTTTTGAAAGCTCTTAAGAATTTGTATAAGCTAGTCAAAGAGAGCACCTTTAATTCAAGATATGCTGCATCATATTTATTCATGTCCCCTGGAGTTGGGAAAATAGTTCACACTCCCATGGGAGCTATTTCTTAAGCACAGACAGGCAGGAGAAAATTCTGTCCAAATTCTGCCCAATAGGGATCACCAGATACCCAGAACTTCGGATCAAATTGCCGCCAATGCCACCACCAAAGGGAAAGGACTCACTGTCCATGCACAAGGCAGGGACAAAACATCTGAGGAGAGGGAAGCCCCGAGTCCAGTTGAACTGCGGCTTGGAACCCACTCTGCGACGGGAGGAAAGGGACACTCGGGCTTCAACTGCTTGCCAGGTGTTTCCCCAAACAGCGGTTGGGTTTCCTGGTTAAACTTCTGAAACTGTCAATGTGTCATTTTCAAATATGCTTTCAAAATGAAATTTATAAAAGTAAGGTGAAAAGATGCCAAAGATTTGTTTAATCCATCAATTAAGGCAACTGGTAAGATATTATGACTGGCTCAAAAAACCCTTAAGAAGGGCCACTGGGTGGCTCAGTTGGTTAAGCGTCTGACTTCAGCTCAGGTCATGATCTCACGATTCATGAGTTCAAGCCCCGCATCAGGTTCTGTGGTGACACCTCTGAACCTGGAGCCTGCTTCAGATTCTGTGCCTCCCTCTCTCTCTCTGCCCCTCCACTGCTCATGTTCTGTCTCTCTCCCTTTCTCGCTCTCTCTCAAAAATAAATAAACATTAAAAAACAAAGCCCTTAAGAGGACAGGCATAAATAAGCAATCATAGGGTAAGAGTGTTGGGTTAAGATACAAAACTAACCAATGACAAAAGACTCATATATACATAAACTTGGAATTTTGTCTCTGGAGAAAAGTCATTTGTATCTCTACCAGACAAAAAATCTATACTTTAAAATGTAACTTTACTTAAATCTTTGAATTATTCCAGCCCCTTCCCAGACCTTCCTCCATTCCACACCCCCACACGGCAGAGTCCACCTTTGTCTCAGCGACTCGTTCCTGCTCTTCCTGGACACCCCGTCCCACTACAGGGACACTCACACCCTGCACGGGGAAGCAAAGGACCTGAGTTCAAGTCTTAGATTCACCACCAACTGATCTTACGATCGCTGGCAAATTAGTTTTCCCTTTAAACTCCAGTATCTTTCTTTACAATGTGAAGATGACAATATCTGTTGAAATGTTATTGATATGATATTCATATAAGATATGATATATACAAATATGATAAATCAAACAATAAAGTGCACAGCGGCTGTCTTTTCAGCACAGAGTTCTCTCCCGAACTGTTGGGAGCTGCAAAGATTCAGCTGCTTGGCCATTTGCTAGCCGGATATGTCACTCCCTGAGGGGAGCTGCAAAAATAGGCAGGGGAGCGCCACTCCCTGTCAGTGGAGAAGCCAGAAGAACAAATATCAATTGCCTACAGGCAGGGTGGTATCGGCCCTTCAGTGCTGTGCTAAAAACTTTAGTTTATTTCCTTCTTTACCCTAGCTTTAATCCCTTAACCCTGTTTCCTAGCAACCGACCTAGGTCAGCTGCCTTGTTTTCCCGCCTTGAAACCTTTATAAGATACAGTTTTTCTGAATAAAGGGAAGAGGCTTGATCAGATACTGTGTCCTGTCTCCACTCTCTGCGTCTCCCTCCTGCCCTTTCTCTCCCTCCCTCAGGATCAAGAACCCGCGAGGATTTTCCGCCCTGCAGGTCAGGGCAGACGAGACAGGTGCCGCCAAACGCCGGGACGAGCGCGCTGGGACCTGGCTTGGCTAAGACACCGAACTCTGCATGGCCCACCTCCCTTCCCTGTCTTTCTTGGAGAGGTTGGCTACTCGTCCCCCAATGGAATTTTCTGAGACTACGGAAATGTGGTATATCTGCACCGTCTGATACAGTAGCCTCACAGTCAAGTGGCCGTTGAGCATTTGAAATGTGGGTGGGACAAAAGAGAAATAGATTTTTTTAAGTAATTTCACTTTAATTGATGTAAATGTAAACAGCCTCCCATGGCTAGCGGGTTGCGGGGTTGCATATCATACAGTGTGCGTAACGACATCAGTTCAGAGCAAGAGGTTGTAACGTCTTGGATGTCAGGTCACAAAGTGAATGGTTAATGCTTGACAATCAGAGCTGAAGAACGGACACAGGAATTAGGTTACCGGACCTGCATAGTTGACTATATATTAAGTGTAAGCTCAGTACAATCACTTTCACTTAACTGAATAATATTGTTTCAATAACAAGCCTTAAGCCTAGCTCTAAATTTGGAAAGGGGGTGCCGTTTGTTCTCAGAATTTTGATGAATCAAAAGTAGATGTCCATAGTTATGATATTATCTGGGTTTTGTTTTGTTTTGGAGGGGTTTGTTTGTTTTTAGGATTTTTTTTGTTTTTGCTTGGGGTTTTTTTGTATTTGGGTTTTTTTTTTCTTTGTTTTTTGTTTTTAGCTTTTTTGTTTAGCACCTTCACCCGAATACCTTTTAAAAACTATTTAGTTCCAGGGTGCCTGGGGAGCTCAGTCTGTTAAGCATCCAGTTCCTGATTTCAGCTCAGTTCATGATCTCAAGGTTTGCGACTTGAGCCCACATCGGGCTCTGCTCTGACAGCACGGACCCCACTGGGGATCCTCTCTCTCTGCCTCTCTCTCTATCCCCCCAAAATAAATAAATAACCTTAAAAAAATAAATAGAACTGTTTAGTTCCAAAAGAACTGAGGTTCTTCGGACATTCTGTGTTTGGACATTCCTGCTGGCAGCTCTCGGGCCTGGAGCTGCCGGAGCTGCTGAGGGTGTTGAACCTGCGTCACTCACACCGCGTCGCTGTCGCTTCGCTGACGGCCCGCTAAAACCTCACAACTGCATGTGGTCATCACACAAACGCAAACAAGAAGCCACTGACGAGTATGGCAGAAACAGTCCCGGTTTTCGGAAGAAGAGTCTTTCAAATACTCCGATTTCCCACACAGAAAGTGTGAATGTCAGCTCAAGACCTATTGAATCTTGATTCTTGATGCGAAAAACTATAAACCACTTCTCCACAGGTGTTAATTGATCCTGTGCGTATGTTGATTCACCCTAGTAATTAGTAAGTTAGAAGATTTAAAAATTCACTTACTCCAGTCATTTACCTATTGGAATGGAATATGGAAGCTCAAATTACCAAATTTAAATTTCAGGGAAACAGGTGGTCTTTTCTTACACCTGAGTCTTCATAGCAATGGGGAAAAAAATCAGTTTCCTGCCCATGTGAGAAACTGTTACATCACGTAGACACAGTCTAAAGTATGTTCCCTTAATGTGGGGCCACGTTCATTTCTTTATTCACCACCTACGGCTGGGAGCCCACCAGGCGGCCCAGACCCCAGGCGCTCAGGACATGGCAAAGGACCAAGAGTCTGGATTCTTACTCCTACAGAACTCACTTTTTTTAGCGTTTAAAAAATAAATGCCTGGAGTAGGGTAGATGATCATCCTACGTTAGAAACTACCTACAGAGACTGTTTGCAAACTGTAGCTCAGGAAACATTAGCCCATTTGCATCAGCGTGAGAACAATCTGGAGACTTCTGTAGCTGCGTACTCCACCGTCGCCGACAACTCAGGCAAGAACTCAAATCACCCACAAATATTTGTTAAAATGTTCCCCGGGGTTATCTTTGAAACTCTGATAGTCCATCAAACTCACAAAAGTCATGATTGTTTGTTTCATTTTCTCAGACAATGCAAACACAAAACGTTTTCAGATTTTCAAGATCGCAGTTTCTATCATCCAGTATTACCCAGTAAGACCTGCTTCTCTCTTTTCCTCTTATCTTCTGTTTAAGTAATAGGCGTGTCTGCCAATCGAGCATTTCAGCCTTTGAGGGAGCAAACAGTGGCTGCTTTTTCCGAAATGAAATGAGAAAAGAGACAAAAGAAGTAATAATGCTGGAAAAATCAAGGTTCAAAGCATAGCAATCAAATATGACCTTTCTGGAGACTAATGCTACAAACAATTTTGCAAATATACCATGCAGGAGAAAACCAAATAGCGATGAAAATGTACACTGCCCTCTTCTTTTATCAGCGTCAGCACACAAAATGTGCACATTCATCTCGCTGGTTGAATGCCAGCTAACGGTAGTGATTTATTGTTCTTGGAGGATTAAAAATCATTACCTGGAACTTTATACAGAATCATTAAAACATGCACAGCTTTTATTCTTCAGCTGATTCTGTGATAAACCAAACATCTTCATATTCTCCCCCAATACTGTTGGGTGGACTCTCGTTCAGATCAAAACTATAAAATTGCTGGCAAAGAAGAAAGCTGGAATTTTTGTCATTCCATAAGGAAGCTGACATCCCTAAGTCACTGGTAGGCACCCAGGAAGCAGAAAAATGTTTCTGTATCTGTTCTACATTCCTGGCAACTACATAAAAATAGAATTCTTCGTTTTGCCTCTGCACCAGGGGAATATGTATCGATTGTTTATGGAGGGAAAACCAAACAACTTTCTCATGGTGAACTTGGGGAAATAACAAAGAGAATAAAGAGGAAATTAACATCACTCTTCTGTCACCTTCCAGAAGGAACAACCTGTTATATTTTTTGAGTCTGTCTAGGTTGCGTGTGAGGGGTAGGGTGTGGGTGGCGGGATTTGTTTGTCTTTGTACTTGCTTTTACAAAACTGGAAACAGGGGTTATGTGCAGTTGAAAATATTAATTTTAGTAACATATTCTGAATTATTTTCCAAGTCCTTAAATATCCTTGGAAAACATGATTATTTAATGTCTTCATAATATGCTATTATATAACTATGCCATTGTTTAATTAATTAATCTCCATTTTTACATATGCGATGCTCATGAGGTTTTATTAGCATAAACAATACTATCTTAAAGATCTATCATCATACGTTCCTAACAGTGAGCTTACTCGTGAAATAATGTGAAATTAAAAAAATACCGTTTTCCTTCCTCACAATTAATATTCAATATATCTCCTTGTACAGCATAAGTCAAGGGCACAGACAGCGAAATTAAAATAATCAGAATGATTCATCATCCTATCCTATTCTGTTTTTCAGTTTACGTGTCCTGTGCATTTTTTAAAAAGTGGGCTCCGACTTTACCCACAATAGGAATGGTTTTATTTTTGTTCCAGATTCTTCCTGCCAAACTGCTTTCTCCAAAGACTGCACCTCTGTTCATGTTGCACAACCATTGTTACAGTCTTCGCTAAAAATAAATTCGTTTGTATTGTAATCTCAGAACATGTTCATTTTGGAAACATTTAAAAATGCATATAAGCAAAACAGGGAGCATTTTAAAGTAAGCGTCATCGCACTCCAAGGCCAGGGTCATTGTTAATACCCTTCCACGCCCTCCCGTGGCGGCAAAGGAGGACCCGGGTCAGCCCGTGGAGGTTCCAATCCCGGTTCCTCCGGCGCAGCTGTGGCACCTGCTTCCTTGTGCCTTCCTCTTCTCGTCGGCGACATGGGGAGAACAGGAGTGTCTCACTCCCGGAGCTGGTTCCAGGCTAGAGTCATACATGCAGCGTGCGGCAAACCTCTGGAGGCCCAGAGCGGGGCTGGAACCCCACAGCGCGCCCAGGAGAAGCAGGTGAGCTCCAGCCTGCGTCCACGACAACCCTGACCCAGGAAGGCTGAGCACCCCGGGGGGCAGCGGGCTCTCTTCTCCGGGCCCTTCCGGGCTCTGGGAACTGCCTGACCACAACCGCACAACAGCAACAACTCCTGTCTTGGCCTCTTGGGGATTCAGCAACACAGACACAGCTGGGGGCTCAGGCAAGGACAGAAAAGAAACCAGAACAGACCTCTAGCCCCCAGGCTCTGTGTACCCCCCCCCCGCCCCCGCCCCGGGCGTTCCTGCCTCCCCCTGCGGGTCCTGCCAGATCATCCCTGCTCCTCAGCCCGGTGAGCCCACCGTGTGCCGCACGGGGGTGGGAGGGTGCCCTCGACCACGCAGTCAGGCAGGGCAGTGCAGGGGCTCCCTCCTCTGTCTCCCGTCTGCCTCTCTTCTCATATCCGGAAAAATGGTTGTTTGACATCTTATCCAGTTTTGCAGTTGTTTAAGGTGAGGGAGCAAATCGGTGGAAGGAACTGGAAATCTGACACAACACCGTGCACTTAAAAAAAATCATCCAAGAACGTCTTACAAATAACTTTTAACACCAAGAAATATTCATTATATTATCATTCTTATGCCTGACTGATAGCCCAGCTCGTGGGGGTGCAGAGGTTCATTGCTCTTAAAGCATGCATATCAATTTGGTTGATTTCAATAACATTCAGTGTATTTATCACCAGGGCAAAGTTAATTATTCCTCAAATTCAATCATGGTCCCAACTCTATAACTTAAAGGCTAAATTATAGTTACTTATTACCTGCAACTCTTATGCAAATTAATAAGGGGAAAGAAAACAGGAAAATATCAGTGTATAGATGACAGATGGGTAGATAGATTAGATAGACAGACAGACAGACAGACAGACGGTAGGCACACACACACACACACACACACACACACACACACAGGAGGAGATAACAAGCAAGAACATGTTCTGCAAACAGGCATATATCAAACGAATGGGAGACAAATGATCCGCCAAACCACAGCGCTCACCTCTATCACTGAGCATCTCCAACCTCCTTCTTCCATTAGCCAGCCATCTGGCCTTTGCCCCTTCCTGGAACCTTAGCTAGCAGGTGTCTTTAACTAATACAATGACTGGAACTTTCAACCTTTCCTAAACTCTCCGAGGACCTGGTTTGCTTTGACTGCTATAGTTTTCCATTCCATCAGTGACTGACAGGGTCAGTTAAGAGACGTTCCAGAGTGGGGTGCCTGGGGGCTCAGTCAGTTAAGCGGCTGACTTCAGGTCATGAGCTCTCAGTTCGTGAGGTTCAGGTCATGACCCCCCCCCCCCGTTGGTGGGTTCGAGCCCCATGTCAGGCTCTGTGCTGACAGCTCTGAGCCTGGAGCTGCTTCAGATTCTGTGTGTCCCTCTCTCTCTGCCCCTCCCCTGCTCATGCTCTGTCTCTCCCTGTCTCTCAAAAATGAATAAATGTTAAAAATAAAGAGATGTTCCAGAGAATCCCTGAATCCAGGGCAGACCCCCCCCCTCCACCCCCGCCCACGTTGTACAGAAGTGACCGAGACCTCCTGCGTTCTCCTACCCTAACCGTTTGAGGAATACAGATTTCATAGATTCCTGTGTTGTTCTCCTTTTGGAGAGAGGACAAGAACTCATCATTTGTATAAAGGACACTTGCATCCCATTAGGCAAAGAACGCAAGTGCTCTCTCTGCCTTGCGGGTCGTCCCAGTGCGTGTGGACGGTGGTGGTGGTGCGCGGCGGCTGGGCGCCAGCGCAGAGGGCTCTTGAGGCTGCTGCGGGGCTCCTCCTCCGGCCTGGAACCCACCTCTCCGTTCAGCTCGGATGCTGGGCGTCACCGCCAGCTGGCTCCCCGTTAGCTCGCGCCTGCAGAGGAGAAGGGAATGCGGGAGGAGGTGGTCTTGATGGTTTGGTTTGCCCTTCCAGCTCTCCACCAATAACGTCCTTTCCCGTCGACAGCAGTTTTGGGGTCCAGTGACAGCTGGTTCTGTTTCCACTTTCCTCCCTGCCGGAACCTGATCATCACCCCTTCCCGGAGCAGTAGAGGGGCAGGCACCTTCCACTCCTCCCTAGTTCAGGGAGCCCTGTGTGAGACCCTGAGGTTCCAGGAGCTGTCCATCAGCACCTCGTCCTTTGGCGTCGCGTCCCAGCTCAGCAAAGGCTTCTGCGGGTTCGGAATGTGCTGACCTCAGTGAGGCCACCCCTCTGCTTGGAGCCCAGGTCTGTGTCCACAGTCCACCTGAGGTGCGGGTTCCGGTTCTAATGACCCCCAAGTGCTACTCCTTTCATGAGGAGCTCCTGAGATGTACTTCACTTTGGCTCCGCCCACTTCCTCTTTGTTTTCCTGTCTTCCAGCACCCGTTTAACCAATATCCTGGATTAAATTCTCTCAGGTTAAAAAAAAAAAACTGTTGGAGTTTCTGTTTTCCCGACTTGATCTTGCCTGATACAGAGGTCAAACTTCCTAATTTGAAAGCTTATTAGTAAAAACAATCTGTGAATAAAAGCATATCACAGTTATACTAAATTCTCCTTTTTTTCACCAAAAAGGGATCCTAGGTTGTTGTTGTTGTTTTCCAGTAGTGTCTTTGGAAATAAAACTAGGTCCTTGACACTCCTATTCATTGGATAGTTATGTTAGTAATGATTATAAAGATCAGCAGGCAGACTTTCCTCAGATTGTGAACAGCAGATAAATAATTAACTATTTTTCTTACACCAAATATTTTTATTAATTTTTTTAATGTTTATTTATTTTGAGAGAGACAGAGACAGAACACAAAGAGGGGAAAGGAAGAGAGAGGTGGAGACACAAAATATAAAGCAGGCCCAAGGCTCTGAGCTGTCAGCCCAGAGCCTAATATGGGACTTGAACTCACGAGTTGTGAGATCATGACCTGAACTGAAGTCAGATACTTAACCGACTGAGCCACCCAGGCTCCCCCTCTTCCACCAAATAAGTTTCTAATAATATAATCCTGATACTTTATTGGATTAAAAAAAAATAGGAAAAAGTAGTGAGATGTTACTTAAAACCAATGCCATTGGGATAAAACCTTCATCTTAGAAATAGCAACAGCCAGTCTCTGAACTCAGGATCTAGCCGAACAGGATCATGAGGTGAAGCATGTTTATTTTCCCAGAAATAAAGGAGTACATCCTAAGTTAACAAGCCATGGAAATGAGTCTGTGTTACCCCAGTGGGCAGCCCATCGGTGCAAACTCCTCTTTATCAAGGATGACACTTAGATAGGCTCATAGGAGGGAGTATCCTGTCCATGGCACATCGAACTCTAGTTTCTATAGTTCCAGGTAATTCCCGACTCCGGCTTCCATTGTCCCAGGTCCCTGCCCCACAGGACTGTAGCACAGTGCGAGGTCTTCTGTCATGCCAAGATGGGTCAGACTGTGTGCCCTTCAGTCCTCAGGCCACAGATGAGCAGAGAGGTGTCCATGGGTCTTCTGGTACAGCGGCCATGCTGCCTGGGGTTCTTCTGGACCCCAGAGACCTCTGGAGAGGCAACATGGGAGGATCCGAGCCATACCACGTGGTGCTTGCTTCCTGGTGTCCTACCTCCTCTCCAAGGCTCTGTGAGCCTCAGGAAACTGGCTCCCTCTGCTCCCGGGTGGGCAAAGATGCGGCTCCTGTCCCTTCCTACGTTGGGAGAATGCCTTATTTTTTTGTGTGGACTGTCCCCAACATGTTCTTGTTCGTATGAAAGGGTGTCAAACGTGCATCCATTCTCCGTGTCTTAAATGATCAGAGTTGTAAGAGCCAAGAAAAATTGTTTAGCTCCTTCATCCATCAGGCTCTGCAAGTGTATCTATTACACTGACACACACATTGAAAAAGAAATCTTTGATACAAGAACCTTGGGACACATTTTAGGTGGATGTGTTTCTATCCGGATTCCTCCAACAACATCAGTCATTTATAAAAAGTTAATTATTTTACTATCACTTCAGAAACTGTCTAAAAATGTTCATCTGGATTTCTAGAGCATTTCTGAGAACCACATGAGATTTCAGGGCCTGGGCTTGCACTTGTGTTGATCACGGTATCCATTGGCATGGCTTCATTTTAATTTTAATAAAGCAAGTGTTTGTGATTTAATGTTATTTAATTTTGAGACACTTAGAACAGAGAAAATTTATAAGGGAAGTGTATACAGGGGGGGAAATCCAGTGGTCATTTCTGATGTTGAAATGAAAAAAAAAGTATGTTAAGACATCTCACTTGACAATGCACAAAATTTTAACCAAACCGTCTCCATTCCTTATCTTACGTGTTGTTCTTACAGTTTGACAGTGCTTATGATCATGTAGAGTTGGTGTTCTTGAAAACCCACCAACCGACTTCCCTCTTGCACCTTTAGAGGTTTCATTGTTAAATCATGGCTCATGTAACAGGTAGTGGTTACAAAAACAAGGATTAGGAAATCCACAAGGCATCTGCAAGATTCTAAAAAACCCATCACCCAGGGCATGAAGGAAAGACCATCGCTAGCTTCTCCAGGACTCACACACGTCTACAAGGCTGCAAGTGAGCAGGGGGAGGACCGACGAGTCTGCGGACCCCTTCTCTGTGTTTGGAACTCTCCCTCAGCTTTTTGGGGCTGTGGCAAGAAGTCATGGATCCCCTGGACCCACTCTGACCATGGCCTTCGTTCAGCAGCCCAGCGAGGATCTGGGAGGGGAATGAGCAGAGCCTCCCGCCCAAGTGTAACAAACTGATGCCAAAGGTGACAAAGACCAGATCATGGGAACTGAGATAATTAGTAAAAACATGTTTTTGGCCAACAGCTGCTCCATTTGAAGGAATAAATGACCTATCTTTTCTCGCTGGGTCAACTTATTTGTCTTTGGTGTTGATGCATCTCTACTCCCACATCCAGACTCTGGTGATCTGATTCTCTTTAGCAGAAACACGCAGAGGCTGACCTCAACTTGGGTTACTTTCTGAAGCTGGATTGTAACATTTTATTGCGAATTCTTGTACCAGAGGGCTTCTTAGATCACCTGTTCTGATATGATCAATTGATCAATTTTCTCGCTTACTTTTCGTTCACATTTTAATTATTTTTCCCTAATACTGTAAGTCAGCTTTTTCCTCCATGCCCTTTTCATCAGTAGCAACAAATTCTTGTTTGCTCACTTACCAAATCGGAGGAGTTGGAATAAATATTGTGAATTTTATTGTTTGGGCAATAACAGAAAACATTCAAAAGGAATTTGGGTTTCTTTATGTTTATTTATTTATTTTGAGAGACAGAAAGAGAGTGGGGGGAGGGTAGAGAGAGAGAGGGAAAGAGAGAATCCCAAGCAGGGTGTGAGCTATCAGAGCAGAGCCAAAGAAGGGGCTTGAACTCATAAACCATGAGATCATGATCTGACCTGGAGCTGGACACTTCACTGACTGAGCCACCCAGGTTCCTTGATAGGAATTTGTTTTAAAGAAGATGTGGTAGGGGTCCCTGGGTGGCTCAGTTGGTTAAGTGTCAGACTTCGGCTCAGGTCATAATCTCACGGTCCGTGAGTTCAAGCCCCAAGCTGGGCTCTGTGCTGACAGCCTGGAGCCTGCTTCAGATTCTATCTCCCTCTCTCTCTCTCTGCCCCTCTCCCCACTCATGCTCTGTCTGTCTCTCTCTCAAAAATGAAATAAAATGAAATAAAAACATTTAAGAAAATTTTTAAAGATGTGATATGGAATATTTCTGGGAAATTAAAAAGAATGAAATCTTGCCATTTGCAAGAATGTGGATGGAATTAGAGGGTATTATGCTAAGTGAAGTAAATCAGTCAGAGAAAGACAAATATCATATGATTTTACTCATTTGTGGAATTTGAGAAACTCAACAGATAAACACAGGGGAAGGGAAGGAAATATAAGATAAAAACAGAGAGGGACACAAACCATGAGAGACTTAACTACAGAGAACAAACTGAGCTTTGCTAGATGCGAGAAGAGGAGGGGCAAAATGGGTGATGGACGTTGAGGAGGCACCTGTTGGGATGAGCCTCGTATTATGTGTAAACACTGAATCACTGGGTTTCTACTCCAGAGGCCAAGACTACACTGTACGTTAACTAACTTGAATTTACATTTAAAAAGAAAAAACATAAAATTAACTTAAAGGGCTCCTGGGTGGCCCAGTTGGTTGAGCCTCAGACTCCTGATTTCAGCTCAGTTCATGATCCCAGTGCCGTGGGATGCGATGTCCACGAGACTCTCTTGCTCCCCGCTGCCCCTCGCCCCTGCTCCTGCTCCTAATAAAGAAATAAATAAACAGGGGCTGGCTCAGTCAGTGGAGAGTCTGCCTTGAGCTCAGCTGATGATCTCACAGTTCTTGAGTTTGAGCCCCGCATCAGGCTGGCTGCTTTCGGCACAGAGCCTGCTCTGGATCTTCTGTCCGTGCCTCCCCGGCCCCCGTACAAACATTAAATAAATGACTGAATAAGTGATGAATGAGTGAATAATTGAATAGATAAATAAATAAATAAACAAAATAGAAAATTACTTCTAAGATACTGGACTTAAACTTTACAGTAATAAACCTTAGGGAAGGGTTTTTACGTGATTCACTCCTCGGAAAGTCCTAGATCCTGAGTCACTGTGACCACGTCCTCTAGCCTAAATTCAGGATGCAGCTTGGGCCCCAGAAAATTCCACACTGATTTTACTTTTCAAAACACAGCTACACATAGTCTCTCCCTGGGGTCTTCCAGCGTCCGCTGTCACCGGGACAGTCATCAGTGTGTCCCTGGGAAAGCTCGGGGCTGGCCTGGTTTCCTGCCTGAAAGGGTGACTGGAAGTGACAGCGTGGACAGCTGGTTTTCTCACATCTCCCTGGCATTCCACAGAGGACCCGGCTGCCGGTGTGCTGCCCGACACTGGTCCCTTTGAGGGCGGGGTGTCTGTCCCACCCTGCCCACAGTAAGCAGACAGTGGGCAGGCGGCGCCCAAAGTCCTCTCTGTGCTTTCTGGGATGGATACTGTTTACACTTTTCTTTTTTCTCTTAAGCCTTTCTTCCCAGCTGTAGGCAAATCGCTCATTCTGTCCTACACCAGCCCCACCAGGATCTGTCATGGAAACAGAGAAATACAGAATTGCAGTGTTATGAACCCACAGGGCCCCGTGCCCCCTTCCTCCCGGCAGAGTGCCCCTGCTGGCAGCTCACCAGACCTCTTCTGACACGTGTGAGCCGCAGGAGGGCACTTCTCCCCTCTGAAGGCTGTGATCTCTCCTCGACGGAGCCCAGAAGTGTTCTACGCATGGAAAACCAAACATCTGCTTCCTTAGAGCCCAACACATTTGTTAGGATTCCTACCACTTTTGTTCTTATGTTTATTATTTTTGAGGGAAAGAGAGAGAGAGAAGGTGCAAATGGGGAGGGGACAGAGACAGGTCCGAAGCAGACTTTGCGTTGACAGCAGAAAGCCCAATGCGGGGCTCGAACCCACAAACCACAAGATCATGACCTGAGCCGAAGTAGGATGTTTAACCAACTGAGCCCCCAGGCGCCTCCTGTACCAGCCATTTATAATCACACAAAAATCACTTTACTACTTAATAGAATATCCAAGCCCGGGTATATGAGAAGCGGCACATGTGTGAGTAAACAGCCCCTGTCAGGGTCCCGGGGCAGAGAGCGGGGACAGTCTTAGGATGTCAACATTTTGAACTAATTTCAATAATGTGACCAAAATTCAGACAGGGCTTCTTAATATCAACTCGATTATAAACTAATAGGCTAATTTGCAGTATCATCCGGCTAAGACATTCTAAATGCCATTCTAAATGCTGCGTAAGACAACATATTCCCACCCTCATCTGGATCTACCTTGTATTATGCTACAGGGATTATCTGTGCTCTTTCTAGGCATGTTGCTAAGTCAATCCCAATAGGAACCGTGAGAGATGAGAGCCAGAACCTCAGCATTCAAAAGAGAATACGATGAGTATTTTCCAGTTTCATAAAAATACTAGGGCGCATGCCAAGCAGTATTTCTGAAGATTGTATGTTAATGCAGTGCCTGCTTATATCTTCCTAAATACCAATTCATAATTTTAAATATTTTTAAAATATTAAATCAATATGCCAGACTAATGAAATATTTCTTTGTGGCATATTATGTAGGAATAAACCATACAATAAAAGTATTCTCATCAGCTTTCATTTCAGAAACTCCAAAATAATCATTTTTCTGAAACAGCCAAGGCAACTTCAAAGTCATCTTCAGGGGTTTCAATAATAATTATTATTATTATCCTGCCAAATGGATACATTTATATTGTCTGTATAGAAAATGCTCACATGAAATTCTTCCTATTATGTCTTTATTTAAATGAACATCCAATAAAGAAAATGCCATGGCCTTAATAGGAGGTTTTCTAAATTTCGAAAGCATGTCTTCAAAAATACAAAAATGCTGGTGAAAATAGGATTATCGTTCTTAACAACAATCCGTGCTTAATGAATATCTTCCTGGCTGAATCTTGCTAAGTCTTTCCTCTGGTCTCCTCCAAATACGTACATCCAATCACACACATCAATCAAAGGAAATTAGAAGCGTTTCTATCTTTATTCAAAGAGAGAGGAGAGCGGAGTGCATGCTCGCTGCTGAGAAGTACCAAAATCTTCTCTCAACATGACCAGCCCAGGGCACCATCTTCCCCGGGAAGGCATCTGCCCCTAAAGCTCTGTTTCCATGCTCATCCCTCAAACCTCCAAGCTCCCTCACGCTCCCTAGTCACTCTGCAAACCCCTAGTGAGCTGCTCCGCCTTCTTTTGTGTATTCTGTCTGTAGACCCCCACCTTGCTCCTTCCCATGTGCACACACCTGTCACCCCTTGTGGGCCAGATGCAAGAGGGATAGGAGAATGCACCTGATTTGTACGTTTCCTACAAAATGAATACATGGAGAGTTTTGACTACACGTCACACAAACCTAACTTACTTTTTCATACTACTTCCTTCTCCCCCAAATAAGCCACCCACTCCCCAGATGACGGGGCGCCCATGCACACACATAATCAGGGAACAACACTTCCAAACTGAACTGATTTTCAATACCGTTAACCACAGGAATTCTCTGGGATGGTAATGAACCCAAAGGGCATTTGGAAATCTTTGTGTCTCTCTTTTTTGATGGTGTCATTGGCTCAGGATTGCAGCTGGCACCTAGTGGCTCCACAGGTGCAAAGAATCATTGTACCCAGATGCCCATCACGCCCCACTGAGAAACGCTGAGTCAGAATGATGAACGTGGCATTCTTTGGAACATTCTACCATAGGGCTAGCAGAGATTCGAGAGGGCACTCGGTTTTCTGCATTTGAACAATAATAATCTTAAAAAACCAGGAAGCCTGGCAGGGAAGCCATGGAGAGGATTGGATTCCAGAAATCTCTCTAAGAACGTGGAACAGGTGGAGGGTCTGAGAGGACACAGCAGGGCACCGCCACCACGCAGGGGGCAGAGTTTCCTAGGAAGAGAAGGGAAGGCATTGACACCCATCCCCCAGCTGGTCCAACTAACACTGCTCATCCCGAGGTGGGGGCTCCCCCTGCAGCTACATCTCATCTTGAACAAGCTGCTAGAAGGAGTGAAAACCATAACTTCAGCAAATATCTGCACCCCCATGTTCACTGCAGCATTATTCACCATAGACAAGATTTGGAAGCAACCTAGTTGTTTGTAGCCAGATGAATGGTTGGGTAAAGATGTGGAGGATACAGATACGTACAATGGAATATTATTCAGCCACAAGAGAGAAGGAAATCTTGCCACCTGCCACAACAGGAATAAATATAGAGGACATTTTGTAAGTGACATCAGCCAGAGAGAGAGAGTCGAACATTCTATTACTTTATACGTAAAGTCTTAAAAATTAAAAAAAGAGTTAAACTCATAAAAACAGAGAGTGATCCCTGGCGCTCCTTGTCTTCTAGATGTGCCTCCAGAAGGCCGGCCTCACCTTCATGCCGTCTTCCCTCTCTATGTGTCGGTGCGCCCAAACTGTCCCCTTCTCTAAGAACACCAGTCATGCTGGATTAGGGCTCATTTTAGCTTTAAAAAAATTTTTTATGCTTTATTTATTGTTTGAGAGACAGAGAGACAGCGTGAGCAGGGAAGGGACAGAGAGAAAAGGAGACACAGAAATGGAAGCCGGCTCCAGGTTCTGAGCTGTCAGCACAGAGCGTGAAGCGAGGCTCAAACTCCCAATCTGTGAGATCATGACCTGAGCCAAAGTCGGATGCTTTACCAGCTGAGCCACCCCAGGCACCACAGGGTCATTTTAACTTTTTAACATAGGGCTCTCATTTTAACTTTCTCATCTGTTAAAGTCCCTATTTCCAAATAAGGTCCCATTCTGACATCCTGGGGGTTTCTACTTTACCCCATCTTTTGGGGAAGACCTAGCCTACAACACCAAGTCTCTGCTATTTTTTCTTCTTAACATTAATCTTAAATTTAAAACCCTATGTATTTTTGGGGCACCTGGGGGCTCAGTCAGTTAAATGTCTGACTTTGGCTCAGGTCATGATCTCACAGCTTGTGGGTTTGAGCCCTGCATTGGGCTCTGGGCTGACAGCTCGGAGCCTGGAGCTGCTTCAGATTCTGTGTCTCCTGCTCTCTCTGCCTTTTTCCAGCTTGCACTCTGCTCTTTCTCTCTCAAAAATAAATAAACATTAAAAATTTTTTTAACCTATTTTTTAAAGTTACATTATAATTATTTTAGCTATTATTGGAAGGTCCGTCATTTTCTTATAAAAAATTTTTTAATGTTTATTCAATTTTGAGGAAGAGAGACACAGCTTGAGTGGGGGAGGGGCAGAGAGAGAGGGAAACACAGGATCCGAAGCAGGCTCCAGGCTCTGAGCTGTCAGCACAGAACCTGACTCAGAGCTCAAACTCACGAACCGTGAGATCATGACTCGAGCCAAAGTCAGTTGCGTAACCAGCTGAGCCATCCAGGCACCCTAGTTTTTGTTTCTTTTAAGTTTATTTATTTTGAGAGAGAAAGAGAGAATGTGAGCAGGGGAGGGGCAGAGAGAGAGAAGGAGAGAAAGAGAATCCCAAGCAGACTCGGCTGGCAGCTCAGAGCCTGACGTGGAGCTCAGTCCCATAAACCATGAGAGCATGACGTGAGCCAAAATCAAGAGTTGAACACTTAACTGACTGAGCCACCCAGGTGCTCCATTTTTAAGTGGTCTCAGAAGCCAAGAGTTTTGAAATATTCTCTTGACCATTCTAACTTCACTGTGTAAGGGGGGTAGAAGGGATCCTGGTAAAATGAAACCCAAAAGTTACAAAAGCAAAGCTATCGTCCAAGGATTCCCATATCATAGCAGAGGAAGACAGGACAGGGAGGGGCTGTATCCGGCAGTATTAGAAACAGTTCATCCTAAAGATGATTCCATCCGCAAGAATAAAAGGTTATTTTAACAAGGCCCTAGATTTATTTGCGTGCATGAAATAATGCTGTTCAAAAATACGCAGGAATTAAAACAAAACATTAAAAAGAGAGAGTTCATGCACTGCAAAATGGATCTGAATAAATTATCCAGAATACAAAACAGATGGGCAAAGAGATAGAAAACATAAAAGAGAGGTTAGGCCAAAACACTTACCTCAAACTGAAGGCTGATTAAATTCTGTGATGTTAAATAAAAATGTGAAGGTAATAGGAGATATGGAGGAAGGAGGGAGAACACCAAAACATATCAAACGAGAATTCTAGAAAGAGGTTAAAAAAATGGGTCAGTGGGAATATTTGAAGAGATAAAAAGTAAGAATTTTCCAGAACTCTGAAAAAAAAAAAAAAAACACCTCAGTTTCTGGAGACCAGTGAATTCTTAAACACATTTTCCATGCTGTCAAATTGAATATTTCTCCTTCACCAAAAGTGAGCGGTTTATTTTATCCTACTTCTGTTTTCTAAACGGAAATATCATTTGTTGGTTTAATCTAAGACTGTAAACATTATCATTTTGATAACAACACAACTGAATTTTTAAAAGATTATTAATCTTTAGGATTCAATTTTTCCACTGTATGACAACTTTATTTCCTTTTTGAAAGTTTTTTAGCGTTTATTAATTTTTGAGAGAGAAAGACAGTGTGAGATAGGGAGGGGCAGAGAGAGGAAGAGAGACGCAGACTCTGAAGCAGGCTCCTGGCTCTGAGTTGTCATCACAGAGCCTGACGCGGGGCTCGAACCCATGAACCATGAGATCATGACCTGAGCCAAAGTAGGACACGCTCAACTGACTGAGCCACCTGGGTGTCCCTAGACAGCTGTGATTTTTAAATGATTTCAGGTAATGACTGATATGCGACTTACTATTATACGTGCATTTTCTACTATTTTAATACATCCTTAAACAACACGTTGATATTTCCTACCATTATATGCCTTATTTCTCAGTGTCTCAGACTTCAAATAATATTTCTGGGAACTGCACATAGGAGCTCAGAGTCACGAGCTAAATATCTGTGAGGGGTATGGATGCATTGGTTCAAACATTTCTCCGCTCAGCCTTTGTAGTCACCACTCCATTATTTTTCTGGTTTGTTAAATAACTTGAAGAAGCACACTGGCACTTTATTGGCACTATTTTATAAATACCTTTAACTTTTATTTTTAAAACCATGCATGCCAGTCAAGTGGGCACCTGATCACGACCAGGTGTGCCTCTTTGCATTATATAATCTCCCCCCCTTGCCAAGTCTGCGTGGATAAAATCAGATAGTATGTTACTCACCCACCTTTTCCTCCTCTCTACATTTTATTACGTCTTTTCCTTCAGTCATTCCATTTTCCTTCTGTATTACAAGGGATATGTCATTTCTTCAGCGTCTTTCACCCTCGCCTACTTACGTTCTCTCCTCTCTGTGATTGGCTCACAAATGTGTCCCTGATTCAGTTTCTGTTATATAAAACCTGTTATTTAAACCATTGTGCCTGTTTTCTTGCTTTTTCAGAAAACCTTTGCTAACATTTTTCACACCAACTATTTTCAATTTTGCTTTTACTGTCTCCAGAATGACCTGTACTTTGATCCTTGATAATTTTTTAAGAACATGAGGACACTATACTGTAATTCTGGTTTTGCAAAAAGTCTATTTCAGAAATGTGTTTTTCCTGTGTTCTTGGCATATGCTCTCATCTCCTTTTGTGGCAATAATTTTCTGTACGTCCCAACTGAATTTGTCTCCACTAACAATGCAGAAAGAAACCTATTTTGACACTTGACTGTCCTGCCCCCCTCCCTAGACTGTCCTGCCGGCCACAGTGACAATAGAGAAAAAGTAGAGTCCGGGGTGTGTCTGCACTCATCTCTCTGCTCCGACCACGAGGCAAGAGGAATGGCCAGCCTGAACGGGGCCCTAGGTGGTCTCAGGAAATCTTCAAGTTCAATGCATTCCTGTCTCTCTGCCTCGCCAACCACTCCCCCATTAGTTCAAGGATTTTCCTTTGTATGAATTTCTCCAAACTGCACCTCAATTCCTTCCTCTTGTGGTTGCAGAAACATAAAAATGGAATAATGTGCTCCTTTGTATGATCATCGTATCATCTGTGTGTCTTTTATCTTGCTGGGGCACCTGGGCGGCTCAGTCAGTTGAGTGTCCAACTCTTGGTTTCGGCTCAGGTCACGATCTCACAGTTCATGAGTTCCCCTGCGTCAGGCTCTGCAATGACAGTTGCAGAGCCTGCTTTAGGACTCTCTGTGTCTCTCTCTCTCTCTCTCTGCCTCTCCCTGCTCACTTTTTATTTCTCTCTCTCTCAAAAATGAAATAACATCAAAAATAAATAAATGAATAAAAGTATCTTGCTAAATGAGTCTTGTCCCATTTCTAATGATTTGATGTGTTCTGTGTGTGTTTATATTTCAAACATGCACGTGTGTTGGCGAACTGGGGCAGAGGGCCAGGACACAAGAGGCTGGGATGTGTCAGGGATAATCTACATGGAGGTTGAAAACATCGAAGTGAATACAGGAGGGAATCACGAACCGCGACATGCTCTAATCCGCATTTTTGTCCTGGGAAGGAGTAAACAGGAAGTCTGGGGAGACGTGAGCAGAGAGAGAGGGATAGAGAATCCCAAGCAGGCTCTGGACGGCTAGCACAGAGCCCGACCCAGGGCTCGATCTCACGAAACTGTGAGATCAGGACCTGAGCCAAAGCCGAGACTCAGACACTTAACCGATGGAGCCACCTGGTGCCCCCTGATCTTCTCTCCATCTTTCTTCTGAGGTTGTGACATCATCTCTGCATTCCAAAACACTGAGCGGCGTGCACACAATGTTGGTTAAAGGGCTGCTCTGCGTCGTGAGTGGAAGGTTCCTACTCGCACCTTACATGTTGCTGGTGCGAGAACCATCTACAGTACTGCTCAGCGGTTTACATCCAAATGGCTGGTTTTTCATTTACAAGTGTGTGACTAGAGACCCAAACCTGTGTGTCCGCACACACGCAGTGGAAGCCTCGGGCTTGCTCGTGCCCTTTCCTTGAGAGCCAACAGGAGGGCAGGCGGCCTGAGCACACTCCCGACGGCCGCCAGCAGAGGGCGTAGGTCTCAGGCTCTTTTCCAGGCCGCTGTGTGACTCTATTTTCTTACCTCAAGCCAGACTCTTCTTACGTTAGTTTGCTTCCTAGTGCTGCGCAGACACACAAACCCAAGACTATAATGGCGGTGAGGTAAACGTGATGGCGAGTACAACTGATTGTTATGTATCTGTGTGTGGAGTCCCGTGAGTATTTACAACTAGGCTAGTCCAAATCACCGAGACCCTTATAATAAACTTCCTTTTAGAATACACTTCGACAGTCTTGCCGTATCTCTACTGCACGTTTCTGAGAATAAGTATTTTTTTTTTTTGATGAGTGTCGCAAGAAGTAGAAGCCAGCTCATCTGACACAGTACTATGTTTTGTTTCTCCAGGAAAACTTTACAAAAATACTGAGTCTTGGGGCACCTGGGTGGCTAGTCAGTTGAGTCTGACTTCAGCTCATGTCATGATCTCCTGATTCATGGGTTCGAGCCCCACGTCGGGCTCTGTGCTGACAGCTCAAAGCCTGGAGCCTGCTTCAGATTCTGTCTCTGCCCTTCCCTTTCTCATACTGTTTCTCTTTCTCTCAAAAATAAATAAACATTAAAAAATACTAAGTCTTTTTATGTGATGTTTTTCAGTGGAAACCAAAGATTGCAAGGCTTTACATTTGCACCCAATGTTAGAACATGTCAGGTCTAGTAGGTTTTCTTTTACATGAAACTCAAAGACTTGTGGTGGCTTTTTATACTCCTCTCTCTCTCTCTCTTTAACACAAATTCCTCCTTCACAGGGATCAGGACATGACATACCACCTGATGTTCCAAAGGTGGCCCGTGGGGCTCCTTAGCATGTCTCTACAAGGCTCTCGGGAATTCTGCCCAAATGTTGGGGAAACACGTGCTGGCAAACTCATGACAAAAGAAGAAAACAGACAGTTCTTTGTTTGAATGTATGCCGGCAATTTTACATGTTCAGGACAAGTCCAATTAAATAAAATTTTCAGTTGTATTTTTACTAACAAATAACTGTCTGGCCGTCTTCTGCTTTAGGAAAAGGAATTAGCTTTTATTCCACTTCCCACCGCCCCTTTGCCCTGCCCCCCTGGTGAGAATTTTTGACTTTTTCCATCTTAAGATTTCAACCTTGAGAAAGGTTTACTCTAGTGTGTCATCACGTCTTTTTTTTTTTTTTTTTGATGTTTACTTATTTTGAGAGAGAGAAGGAGTGCGCAGGTGCAAGTAGAGGAGGGGCAGAGAGAAACAGAGAGAATCCCAAGCAGGCTCCACCCTCAGTGTGGAGCCCAGTGCAGGGCATGATCCTACAACCCTGGGATTATGACCTGAGCTGAAATCAAGAGCTGGACGCTTAACCCACAGAGCCACCCCAGCCCCCCATGTCATAACGCCTTAAATTTTAGTTGTCTTTGAGACGGGGAGGCCGCAGAGCATGGCGGTTACGAGTTCCTGCTCTGGGGTAGACGGGGGAGCCCAGGTCCGAGGGTGACTGACCAGCTTGTGTTTCAGCTTTCTTTACTGTTCAGCCTGAGGTACGATGACAGCATGGACAGTATTTGGTAAACAGCGCCTGGTACTCCAGACACACCCGACCCAACCACCGTGTCTTTCCAAATTCCTCTGTGTTTCGACCTACAGGCACAGAGCAAAGCCACCCCCGCCCCACAGCCTGAGGTTTCTTGCTCTTTAACCATGTGGCTCAGAGTAAACAGAACACGAGTGAACCCCATCAATTCAAGTCATTCCCGTGAGCGGTTCTTCACCCTGAGACCCAGAGTCTGGTCTCTACTGCAGAGCAAGGGTGTCGCACAACAGTGGGGTGTTAATACCTTGAACTTTGCCCCTGAGAATGAGCTGCTGAAGATTCCTTGGTCCTTATCACATTGGGGCCTAAGTATGTCTTCTGGCTCATTACATAGTAATATCATTTGGAGGGGGGAAATCACAGAGCCAACACTCACTGATTGTTTCAGGGAGTCGTGTTTGTCCTGCGCTCACACAGTATTGTCAGTGACAGGGTTGTGAGTGTATGTTAGAAAGTATAGACACAGGACCGCTGTATCCTCACTGATAAAACAGGGAACATTGACAGGAATCAGCCATTCTTCCCTACTTTTCATACATCAAAATAACAGAGAATTATCCCAAAAGACTAGATCCTACCAACAAGTGACTGGACTGCTCTGTCTGTCACAGGCTAATTGAAAAAAGAAGGAGGCTGCCGTCTGTTATGATCCATAGGGTAGCTCTTTGCCGGGCTTCCCCCACATCGGGGTTCGAGACAAGCTTTTTCTAGCGGCCCACTCACCAAAGGAAAAGAAAGAGAGATAGAGAGAGAAAAGAAAGAAAGAAAGAAAATAGAAAGAAAAATCCAGGTCAAAAGAGACTCGTCTATCATCTGGAGTAATTACAGTGGAAGTTTTGTAGTTCATGTTTCCATTTCCTAAGGAATGAGGAGGATTTGGAGCACTGATAAGTGAAAAGCATATTGATTTTATACAGTACATCAAGGCCATTAAACATAAAGCCCCTTTACAGGGCTTGATTTCATCTTTTGTACTTACTTTTTTGAAATGAAAACATACAACCTTCAATTCTAGCTTCAATATAGTGAAATAAGAATTACACTGGGAAATTTTTGCTGAAATGTTTAAGCCCCAAACACCTTTTAACTGTTATCGTGCCTGCCATGATTCTAGGAACCATGGCCAAACACTCCGATGGGTCTGACCACAGCCCCCCACGCTGTTCCTGCACACAGGACCAGAATGATACAAAGAATGTGTGATGCACAGAAACAAGAAGGGAAACAAGGAGTCAGTCTATGCCTTGTGAGGTAGTCCCAAGTTGAACTGTATTTGTTGCCAGTAATGCGTCTAAAACTCAAATCTGCTCCAAAATTCACTTTTAAATCTCTGCTAATAAAATAAACCATAGGGCGCCTGGGTGGCTCAGTTGGTTGGGCCTCCAACTTCGGCTCAGGTCAAATCTCATGTTCGTGGGTTTGAGCCCCGTGTCAGGCTCTGTGCTGACAGCCAGCTCAGAGCCTGGAGCCTGCTTCAGATTCTGTGTCTCCTTCTCTCTCTGCCCCTTCTGCTCTCACGCTCTGTCTCTCTCTGTCTCAAAAATAAATAAAACATTAAAAAAACTAAAAAGAATAATAAAATCAACCATAATATACCAACTTTCATATGCACGCACAAAGTCACAAAAGGGAGAGAATGACCTTCACATTGTACATCCCCCATATTTGCAGTGTTTTCTAATTTTTAAAATAGTATTGATCACAATAGAGACCAATTGTGACCTCTATTGCAATATTGAAATCTCTGTTGGAAGAACTTGTAACCAGGCCATTAAACTATTTTATTAAGGTTATGTAAAACTAACCTCTGCATAGATATAACTCGATATAATAACAAAAATCAATATAATGGTGCAATCACTGAAATCAGTACTTAGACTGATCTGTAACTTTAAAATCCAGGTTGGTGAATCATAGGTCTTCTTTTGGACTATTGGTGCAGCCGAAGCATGGTCCTCTCCCAGTCGGCTTATCCTGAGTCCCACAAAAATAGCACAACCCTCCCCCAAAGTTCCCATTATGTCAGATACACTTTCCTATCTTCAAGAAGTTTTGTTTGAATTTTGTTCCTAGTTTAAAATTTTCTTTCTTGTTACTTGAAAATAGTTCTCGTGATTTCCCTTCAAACATTGCATATTTTTTAATTGTTCACAAAGGCAAAGCAGTGCTTGGATTTTCTGCCACAGAGAAAAGTAACGAACATTAAGGCAGATTTACGTTCTCGTGAAAATAAAATTGACACCTTCTGCGTTGACTGGTACTGTTGATTCTGAAGTCAGGAGTTTCTGACGTGCGTGTCCTTCTTTAGAAGGTCCCTCAGTTGGAACAAAAGCTTCAATGGCATCAGGAGGTTTTAAATTTCCTTCGGTGTCTTATAAATGCGCAATGATCTTAATCTAATATTGCAAATTTTTTTATTTTTTATGACTAATACATGTTCTTAGTTAAAATAATTTTAAATTATTAGATTTCAGAGTTCGAAGAGGAAATATCTCTGAAATGACACCCACCCCTCCAAAGAATAAAGTCCTTGGATTTCGTTGTTGTGGCCCCCCTTCAAAGGAGTCAGGTTGAGTTGATATGTGGAAAACGGAATTAAAGGAAAAGGAAAAGTCATGGGAGAAGACCACTTTCCCTTAAAAAAGAAGACAGGTAAACTACCTTTGTAGATTTCAAAATACTTGTTGAGACAGGAAGTTTCTGTATTTTGATCCTCTTTTATTAGGTACACACACAGGAAGTGTTGTTTTATCTTCTTGGAAAAGAGACGCCTTTGTCATCATGTAACGTTCCTCTCTCCATCTCTCACAATTTTCTTTGTTCTGACATATTTTAATCTGAAATTAATACAGCTACTGCAGTCTTCTTTGATTTGAGTTAGCATGGCATCTTTCTCCAGCCCTGGACTTCCAACTGACTTTTGCCTTTAAATATTAAATGGATTTCTTGTAGACAACATATTGTTAGGTCACAGCTGTTTGCTTATAATCCACTCTGACAATTTCTGCCTTTTAATTTTTTTAATGTTTATTTATTTTTGAGAGAGAGAGAGAGAGAGAGAGAGAGAGAGAGAGAGCGAGCGCACAAGCAGGGGAGGGGTAAAGAGAGAGGGAGACACAGAATCTGAAGCAGGCTCCAGGCTCTGAGCTGTCAGCACAGAACCAGACATGGGGCTCAAACTCACAGACCATGAGATCATGACCTGAGCTCTAAGAAGTTTAGCTGAGCCACCAGGCAAATGTTGACATTTAAATTGACTATTGCTATATTTGGACTGATACCTACCCTGCATTTGACATATTACATCTGTCCAATGGGTCTTCCAGATCAAGAGCATCTGCAGGGGAAGGGGCCCCCAGAGTGTAGCCCCCAGGTCTCTCATTCATGCCACCCCCCTCACCTACAGCATTTGGTCAAAGTGCCCGTGTAACCGGACTCTTACCAGCCTGTGGATCCAACCCCTCTGTGCAGGTGAACTGATCTCACCTCGAATTCTCCGCATTTACTGTGTCTCTGAAGTTGGAGGTGGCCATTCTCACTGTGACCTGAGTTCTCTGCTGGGACCAGGAAAAGTTGTTTTTTGGGTTTGTTTGGGTTTTTTTTTTTCTTCAATTTTTTCTTATTGTAAGGATAGGATTTCTCAAGATCTTTACACATATGGTGGAAACAACAAATCCTGCAGTCATGTTTAGCATTCAAATAATCAGTGTAACTCACCACATTAAAAAAATGATGGCAATACTCACTCAACAAACTTTCCTGATAATTTTTTTTAATTTTAAGTAGAGATTATACTTAAGTAGAGATTTTATCCCTTTTAAGGTTTTTCATATTTAATCTTTCCTAGGTCAAGACATTTTTGATAATGATCATACCACCTTATCTCCTATAAGTAGGATATGCCATGACATTTTCTCATTCTTTGACATGTACATTGACACTTGGCCAGCTGATCTCTTGATATGAAATTCTTCTAAGCTGCTCTCTCTCTATATTTACTTTCAATATTCCATAATTAACAACAACAGAATCCTTCCATCCTAAAAGTGAAAATCTCTGGCTGGGGAAACATGTGCCTCATAAAATCTATATTGCAATGATAAAGACAGAATGGATCATATTAATCCTAGACATATTAAAAAATATGTAATTTTGAATTACTTTATCCACATATTTAAAGAATGCATTGTTTTTCTTTTGTTTCAATTTTCAGTTACAAATGTCAAGGACTGAAATTATTTCCTAACAGAATGCACTGAAATGTTCATAGATGTGTAATTAAAGACGGCTGATATTCCTTTAAATAAAGATAATATAATGGTGACTTGGACAAAAAAACTAAACATTCTTATTTTAAATGTTTATTTATTTATTTTTGAGAGAGAGTGAGAGAGAGAGAGACAGAGAGAGAGAGAGAGAGAGAGAGAGAGAGAGAGAGAGAGAGAGGCAGAGAGAATCCCAAGCAGGTTCTGTGCTATTATTGCAGAGCCTGACACAGGGCTCAAACCTGCAAACTGTGAGATCATGACCTGAGCTGAAACCAAGACTCAGATGCTTAGCTGACTGAGCCCCTCAGGACCCCAACAACTTAAGCATTCTTAAATTAATTTGAAATATTGCCATTTTCCTAAATTCAATGTTAACATCCATTGTTTTCTGAGTCAACATGAACATTTCACCGTTTAAAAATTTGAAAAAAGAATTGGAAACATAAGGAGTGCCCGGCTGGCTTAACAGTACAGCCACCTGACCCTTGATCCCAGGGTTGTGAGTTCAAGTCCTGGGTTGGCTTTGGAGATCACTTAAATAAATAAAATTTTTTTAAAAATGAGAAAAATACAACTGCATTCAATGGAGAGTTGGTAAAAGGAATACGTATTATATTCCTACCAGGTTGCTAGAAAAGAATATAAAATTTAGATTCTATATAAGAAACCACAATAGGAGAAAGGGGAAAAAATTGACACATAGATTTTTAAAATAATTACACATGAAATAACTATGTATACATATATCCTTAGTAAAAAGAAAAACACTATGAAGGAAACTGGAGGTTTAAATCCATATGAAGATTTTCTAAATTCCTAAGAAATGCTAATATAACTTCAGAAGATTAATTTGTAAAATTCATGATATATGATTTACATAAATGTAAAAACAATAAGGGAATGAATATATGTAAAAATATTTGCCTTCATGTAAATTATAATTGAATTGAAATAAAATTTTTGACATATTGACATAGCATTTCTAAAAGTTTAAATGCTTAATGTCTGAGAATATTAGTGACTCTGGTTGGCACGGACTTTGCTAAAACATGTTATGAATCATATTGTTGATTTAAAATGCTAAGTCTGTATACAGTAAGAAACGTTACAATTTCCATGCCATTAATAATCGCATATTCTGTAATCCATTCAAAAGAAGCATTATTAAATATAAAAGATGCCTATATGTAGAAAGATTTTATAGCATTTTGAACATAATTAAAATCAGAAACAAAATGATTGTTCAGTAATATGAAATAGTAAAGGAAATCATTCAATAGGATCTTATATAAAATAATTTAAAATAAGAAGTTAAGATAGTTAAGGAGATACAATCATGATAAACAATAGGCAAAATGTTTGCATAAGACCAAGTCAATAAAAAAGAACATATTTGTCCTATACTTAAAAACATATTAACAATTTTGTGCAAGGGTAACCAAATTATGAGTGTCTTTGTTTTCTATTTTGTCTCATTTCAAAATTGTGTTAAAATCATAATAAAAATTTTATATAAAAGCAAAATAAAATTAGCTCCTATTATACATTTATGAGTTGAAGCAGAGGTAATATATGTAAGAGTCCTTCTTGTTGCCAAAAGTCTCACTATTTAAGATTACTCTAAATAAAACTATTCAGCAGTGGAACTAGATAAAATGAGAAATCTAATTACCAGAGCCTTTCTGGAGGGGGGTGGGGGAGAATCTTCCTTCTTTTCCTGTAAACTTGTGAATTTTGTTCCTAATGTTTCCATGTGAACTTATTTTTATAAATGTGCTAAATAAATGCAGAGTTAAAATAAACAATCTAACTCTTTGCTTTAGAAAAATAGAATTGCACATCACTGATCTCCTCGTAGGGCACGCATGCTACTAATGTCTACTCAATGAACCCAGTACAACAGAGAGAGAGAGAGAGAGAGAGAGGAGGGATGAGAGGAAGAGAGGGAAAGAGTATTGATTTATCAGTTTATTACATTTTAAATGTCTTCATTGGAGTGTCTCTATAGTTCTCTAAAAATGATGTGGAACCGTAAAATCTGTTGACATGTTTTATTCTATATTCATTCATATATATTTATCCTATTCAAGACTACCAATTTTTTCACTATTTCCAAGCTACAGAAAATATTTTATTATTTAAATATTGTTAAACAACATAGAACCTTCAAGATGCAAAAATCTTTTTAATGTTTTACTAAAATTATAAATGTTAAAGAATATCAAGATAATGTCCTTTCCACTCCGTTGGTTCATGAACCTAACAAAAGTATAGATGATAAACATGTCATCAGAAAGAAACCTTCTTTCTCACCTGAATGAGTATTAAGACAATATCACAAATATTTTCTTCTGGGATGTTTTCTTAAATCTGTTCATGATGGGTGATGATTGGTGAAAAGAAATTTTTCCAAAAGCAAAGGATAATACCCGAGTTATGGAAAGAAAGAAAAAGAGGAGGTATGCCAATCTGAGTGGGGAGCTCAGTGTTCCGGTAAAGGGAAAATAAGGTTGGTGACCAGGGGAAAGGTCCAGTAGAGGCAAAAATGTGATGAGTTCCGTGATTCACTGTGTGTATTCCCATGGAGAAATGGTACGTGCTTGAGTGTTAGGGTCATATCAGCAAGTAACAATGTTCTTTAATAATCACACAGTACTTCATCAGCAGATGACAGGAAATGTGGACATTAGAAGGTATTATTTATGAAGACGTGGGGCACCTGGGGGGCTCAATCGGTTAGGCATTCGACTTCAACTCGGGTCATAATCTCACAGCTTGTGAATTCAAGCCCGGCGTCGGGCTCTGTGCTGACAGCCCAAAGCCTGGAGCTGCTTCGGATTCTGTGTCTCCCTCTCTCTCTGCCCCTCCCCTGCTCACGCTCTCTCGATTTCTCAAAAATAAATAAAGTGTTAAAAAAATTAGTTTTAATGAAGACGTGTTATCATGATCCTAAAGTTTCTTTTACAAGGAACAAGGCTGAAATATACAAGAATATCCCCAAACTCTCAACAGACTCTGTGCTCAGCTCCTGAACAAACATGTCTGTGGAGTTTGATGGCAAATGTGTTTTATGGTGTGTGTGTGTGTGTTTCTTTAGAATATAAACCCCAACAGGATAAGCATTTTACTTTCTTGTTACAAACTTATTACAGTAGCTCCTTAAAATAGTTTGTGTGTAAAGTTTGTCTGCAGAAGAATCCATGATTCCAAAAGAACAATGGTCAAAACCGCTCAGTAGCAGTTGGTTGTGGGCTGGCTCCTAGAGAAGACCCGGAGCTCCGTCCACGGTTAAGAACGGCTGAGCAAGAATAGATCCTTACCTGCAAGGCAGCCTCAGTGTGACCCCAGAGAAGGTCGGCGACAGGACTGAGCCTCTGTGGCTCATCCCGCGAGCCAGCTGGCCCCCACGACCCCTCGGCCTGCCTTTCAGTGCTTGACCCCTTGGTCATCTGAGAGAGAGAGAAAGGGCCACGCCCCCTGGGCAAGGTGTTGGGCCTGGCAACCGTAGGTTCTGAATAAATATTCGTTAAATGTAATTAACTCCCGGCCTTGGTGTTCCAGGGTTGACTGGCGCTCCACAGCCTGAACTGAATTCACTTCTTCCCGAAGCCTCTTTCTACACCCACTTATCTTTTCTTCATCTTATTATCCTCCCAGACACAGGAGCAAGAATTTCTAAGTCAAATTTATTACTTGCCTTTATTCACTCATAAATAATTCATTAATTCTACAAATATTGCTGCTAGGAACTAAAATAAGTGCTGGTGACACAGAGTCAAACAAGCCACAGCCTCTGTTTTCAAAGATAATGGTGTTTGATGAGAAAGAGAGGCAAGTAATCAAGATTCGGAGGCCAGCGCACCGAGCACAATGGCGGGACAAAGAAGGAGGGACATCTTCCCGAAAAAGGAGGTGGAATGTGGAAGGAAGGATGGAGGCCCCTGGGGGGGATGGGGAGAGGGTGGGGGGAGGGCGTGTGTGCTCGCCCAGCAGGGCAGTGGTGGGTGCAGAGTGCCGATGGCCAGCATGGAGGCCGGCGTTCAGGAAGTGGGCCTCGGGCTGGAGAGCAGGGAGGCCAGCCTCCTCGTCCCCATGCCCTGTGGGTGTCAAGGTGCAGGACCAAACACACACTGTTTGGCAGGAAGGTCATTTTGCCTTGATCCTTGAAAGCTCTGGGGGGTGGTCCAGGGATTTCCCACAGGGCTCAACACCGCGTGTGTGCGTGCGTACAGCACGTATGTGTCTCTGTGTGTGTGTGTTGTGTGTGCACGTGTGCTTATGCGACAGAATGTATTTCCCATTGTGCCACAGGCATCTGGTGGAAATCTCGTCAATGTTTTGGTACGGTTTCTATCTGTTTTTAGCGATGCTCTAGAAGCTGTGAACTCACTCAAAATGGAAATTACAGGGTTACGCGTGTATTTGTTGTAGAAGCTGAGGAGCTGGAAGCAAACAGGAACCATACCCCAGGGAACCCACAATCCATAGGTAATAAAAACATGCACAAGACACTGTGGGAAATGCAGGCATACAGATGGAGTGCAGGGATGGACGAGGAAAAGCTCTCTGCCTGAGGCCCCGTGTCGCTGGGCCTGGGGCCCCTGGTGACCATGCTTCCTTCTTTCCACACACCAACTCCGGCTGAGAACTCACTCAGGCCTGCCTGCAAGATTGACCACAGGCTCCTTCGTCTGTGGGTGGTGAATCCTCCCCTGCCTGAAATCGTCCATTCAAATGAAAACTCAGGGTGTGTGTTTTTAAGGTTTATTTATTTATTTTTGAGAGAGAGAAATAGAGAGAGCAGGAAGGGGTACAGAGATGGGAGAACCCCAAGCTGGCTCCAGACGTCAATGCAGAGCTGGAGGGCTCATGCACCCATGAGATCATGACCTGAGCTGAAGTCGGATGTTTAACTGACTGAGCCACCCAGGAGCCCCAAAAACTCATTTTTGTGAAAACATTCCAAACTTAACAAAATTGTGTAGAGACGTCACTGACGCAAGCGTATTTCAATGCTTCTTAGGTGAAAAGAAATAATTCAATAATATTTTAAAGAAGTTTTTATTCCTACAGTTATAACAGCATCTATATTTATTAGGAAAATGTGGTATGTGTGGTGTGTGTGGTGTGTGTAGTGTGTGTGTTTGTGTGTTTGTGCGTATTGTGGATTTGGATGAAAGAGATATTTGCAAGAATTATTCAATTCAGCGCTAATGAGGTAGGGTCTGTGGTTGGGGGATTGGAGAGTTAACTATGGCTTCTAAGCAGAAAAGAGGACACCAGCCACATGACAAAATAATAGAAGGCAGTTACGTAGATTAGCACATAGAAACCCGCCCCACCATCCTGGTCCTGGGGGATGTGTGCTCTTACTAATACTCTGCGGTGGGACCAGGAGCTGGTGTTACCTCCATTACCCCACTTCATAGGGTGAGGCAGCTAGAAAAACTATACAAGAAAAATAAGAGCTGCTTTCAGATATGTAAGAGGCCTGTTATGGGCTACAAGGAATAAACGAGTAGTGGGAATGTCAGGGAATTAGATTTCGGTTTCAAAACAGAAAGCGCTCTCTAACAATGTGACAGATAAAAATAATAAAGCCTTGTGGGGGTACCTGGGTGGCTCAGTCGGCTAAGTGTCCGACTTCAGCTCAGGCCATGATCTCACGATTCGTCAGTTGTACCCCACATGGTGTTCTGTGCTGACAGCTCGGAGCCTGGAGCCTGCTTCTTATTTTGTGTCTCCCTCTTTCTCTGTGCCTCCCCGGCTCATGCTCTGTCTCTCTTTCTGTCTCTCTTGAAAATAAATAAACATTTTAAAAAATTAAATAATAAAGCCATAGGAAAAAAAACTTGATGAAATCTCTATAATTATTACAACAATTTTCAAAAAAGGTTGTACATCTGATCTTAAAACATAAATATACATTTTATTGTAGAAAAATCTTGATATGTAAGATGCAGTAATTTGGAGACTTAATATATATAATATGCTGTCAGAGCCCATGTAAGGCTGCCCCAAAATGTACCACAATGGTGGGAATCAATAATGTTGCTTATTTTGAATTGAAGTTACTGCCAGTGGCCCAGGCAAGGCCACTCAGGCCTTCCTCTGCCCCTTGAAAGCAAGAAAGAAATCTCCCATGGGAAGAACAGCCTACCCCTGCTAAGAAGTAAGACATCATTAGCTCCAGAGTCAGGCCTTTGAAGTCAAGAAAGCTGCAGAAATGGAGCTTGTTAGTTTTTCTCTTACCAATCTACTCCCTCAGCCTAAATGATGCTTAGAATTCTTCATTACTTAATGCTCCCAAGCACTTGTTTTTCTTATCCTGTACATTGCTCACGAATTTATCCTCCCCTGGTCTAAAATGTGTGAACACCGCCTGCCTTGGTCATTTCTTTGGGTCTCGGTTTCATCGTGAGGCCTCCGTGTGTATGAAATAAAGTGGTTTTTATTCCTCCTGTTAACACGTCCTGTTTAAGTTGAATTCTTAGTCCAGCTGGAAGACGTCGACGCAGAAGAGTTCTCCATCCCCTGCAATTCAAAATATAATCTGATTATCATGTGGAGAGACTCAGTACTTCTGGAGGAGGCCCCACCATCTGTCTTTTTAGTACAACTCCATGGGTAGGTCTGATGTGCATCAGTAAGTGAGACTCTCTGGCCTCCAAGATGCTGCATTTGTGAGCAGAGTTAGGATGCTCCCCCCACAAAAAGACAATACACAGCTTTCCCGACATAAGAAAAGTCATCCTAGGTCCCTGACCTTCTTGTGAGAGAATATCAGAGCAAAGAGCCACCATGGCCCAGGAGATGGCCTGTCACATCAAGGACACGTCAGTGGTCAAACTCCCAGTGCTGGTTTCAACGTGAGGAGTGCCCTGATGCACATTCTTGGATTGTCTTTGCAGGTTCTGAATCTCTGAGCACTCAGGTTCCGGACCGACGGAGCCAGAGAATGGGGCTGACCTTGGCAGCCTTCAAGGCTTTGATCTGAGCTCCACCACCTAAAGATGACTTTTGCCCAATTCCTTGCTGAATCCAAGCTCCTTCATGAATATGCACGCACCCTTAGCTTAAACTCCCCCAGTTTTGTTGTTCGGGGGAGATACTATTTTGGGAAAGAGTCCCTGTTCTTCCTACTTGCTGCAAGTAAAACCCTATCTTGTCCTATTCTTTGGATTGGTTGTGTTTGGGGGCCCAATGCCCAACCCAGAGGAGAATCCAGTTTTGGGTAATGGACTCAAATTAAGTACTTAAGGTTATGGCCAAGTAAGAACTTTAAATAATAACTAAACATACAACTGATAACTGATATCACTTAATATCATCAGGGGAAAAATACCAACATGACTCTCATAGGTAATAACCTATTTGTGGACAGGGCAGGTTCTGATAACATCTAGAAACTTTCTATAAAATATGCAGTTTCTGAAATATTTACAGTAATAGCATTTTTTTCTCTGCTAGGCTTAGTCAGCATCTCTTCCGATTTGATGAGCATTCCCGTGCAACTATAATAGTAACATATTAAATAAACCGAATGATTTCCAGCTTGTCTCTTTTTATAGACGAGTGAACAAATCTTTGTGATTATCCAGGGCCCCTCTGGGAAACCTCATGCTACTTTTAGGTTTAAAAGATATCCTGAAAATGATAATTTTTTCTATATTTAAGATCCAATGTGGGGATGCAAAAATCAAAAACAGAAAATTTGGACATTTGATGAAGACAGGAATAGGGGTGCCTTGAGAGGCAGCACCTGCTTAACTATTTAATCAAAATGACAATAAAGCATTTAAAATAAATCCTGCCATTTCATCAATAACAAAGAGATGCCTCCGAGTTACACAGAGCTGAAAAAGGTATCAGTCATATTTTAGAAGGAGATAAAAGCAAGACAAACTGAGAATTGATGACTTTCTTGAGCCCATCAGAGAACGGAAGCCACAGGGCAGACAATGCTCCTGAATTCTGGAGAGACCCAGAAGCCTGCAGAAAGAAATAGAACCTATGCATTTGCTTATCAGCAGACATGTCTGAGGGCAATATGGATCTGCCAGGAAGTTTAAGTAGAATTATTTAAGAAGGTGCTAAAGGCTTCATGTAGGCCCTCCTGTGAGAGTGAAGCCCCTGGGGGACCCTGACTGAGAGGGGCTGTCACTCCTCAGGGCCTTTGCTCCAGGACACATCCACCAGGATCTCCCGCAAAATCAGAAAGAATCCACTTCTCTTGGCAACCCACCTTGAAAATCCACTTTCCTCGCTAGAGAGAACACTGCCCGAGTCACAGAGATAGTGTAGTTGGAGAAGGGGCCAGGGGCCAGCATGGTCTCCTTCCTCCCTTCCTCTCTCAGTAGAGAGAGGCTAATCTGCGGAAGACCAGGGACAAACTGCAGCTGAAGGAGAAGAAGTAACAACCGCAGGAGGACAAGAGGTCTTGTGAAGTCCACACACCCAACATCCAGGCTCCCGGGGCTTCCCTAAATCTGAAATCTAATCTGAATCTAATTGAAAGCCCACCTGCTTTCTGCGTCCCCACTCCACAGTCATGGTAAAGGAGCCTCCAGCAAAAACAAGGGGAGATCCCAACCAAAGGGAAACTCTCTCAAGGGGGAAACACAAACTGATGACCCAACACTAACCAGGGAGATAAAAACAAGGTATCACTAGAGCAGTTGAAAGTCTGTGGTGTCCAAAACAGCAACACATTTCAACTCCAGGGACTAGGGCAATAAAACCTTCGAATCCAGCCCCAATCCTGCCTAGATGAAAGCAAACCCCACAGTAAGGGCATGAAAGAAGGAACAGAGCAAATACTTGCCTTAGTACCTACTGTCAGATACATTAGCTGGAGAGCTTTCAACACAAAATTGTGAAAAACAACAACAATAACATAGTCTGAAAGGTCAAAGTCATCATTATAACCCAAACCTGTTAGGATACAGATATTGAAACTATCAGACAGGGAATATAAAATAATTCTGATTAATACATTAAAGGCTATACATAGAAAAAGCCAATGACATGCAATATCAGAAGGTTGCTGTGGCTGAGAGATGGGTACTACAAGAAATAGTCAGATGAAAACATTAGAAATAAAAAGCAGTGACAGAAGATGTGCAGATTCATCAGTAGACTCACCACAGCTGAGGAAATAAAGGGTAAACTTGAAATGGGTCAGGAGAATTACTCTAACGGAAATGCAAAAGAAAAAAAAAGACACTAATAAAAACAGAATAGAGATGTCAGCCTCTGTGGGTGATATGAAAGACTCTAACACACGTGTAATTGGAATAACAGAGGAGAGGAAAGACAAAACATGATGGAAGAAATATTCAAAGAAAGAGTGGTTGAGTAGCCTGGGTGGCTCAGTTCATTGAGCGTCCATCTCTTGATTTTGGCTCAGGTCATGATCTCACTGCTTGTGGCATCTAGCCCCACATCGGGTTCTGAGCTGACATCATGGAGCCTGCTTGGGATTCATACTCTCTGTCTCTCTCTGCCCTCTCCTCTCAAAATAAATGAATAAACATGAAAAAATTTAAAAAGAAAGAAAATGTGGCTGAGACTTTTCCAAAATTACTTACAGACACCAAACTACAGATCTGAGAATTTTGGAAAATAACAAACATGGTAAATCACACACACACACACACACACACACACACACACACACACAATACAGTAATCACTCAAAAGTATCACACAGAAGACCCTCAAACTGTGGACTGCATTTTCCAGGGCACGATCTTCTCCTCAGTTGGAGTGAGCTAGTCCATGTGCATTTCTCCGTCGTAGTACCCGTATTTTATTTGCACATGATTTTCCTCACAGTCACAATTATTGTCATGAGGAGGGTGTTCTCAGTTCTGAACTGCAGTAGTTACAGTTATAAATTCAGCTACAGTCGGGATCGATCTAACGAGACTACAGTTTTGCTCTCTCAGATCAACCTATATTCAAAGCCGTTTCACTCTGTATTAGTCTGTTTGGACTCCTGTAATGAAAGTACCATAGACTGGACGGCTTATAAACAATATAAATTTATTTTTTACTGTTCTGGAAATTGGAAAGTCCAAGGTCAGGGTGTTGGCAGATCCGGTGTCTGGTGGGGACTGCATAGACAGCATAGACACATGAACAATTCCATAAAATGCAAATACGATCTACATACACTTATAAGATATATTTAAATCCTTGTTCTACTACTTCTTACAGATTTTTCAATTTTATCTAATAGGCCACATATAAAAAATACATTTTGCTTAGGTAGCAAAATGTAAAGATTTAAAATAATAACCTAAAACCTGAAGTTAAATCTTGAATCAAAGGGGCTTTTAATGCAAAAAAGATGATATTTCAGAGTCAAGGAGCAAAAGAACTCTCTGAATGTAAGTTATGATTAAGAAGTGACATTTTTATACCTAGATTCACTGTTCAAGAACAGAGCAGACTTTTCCATCCTGTAAAATCTGGCAAATTTCTTGAAAGATGAATGGTCGAATACTTTCCTGCAAATACAAGTGAGTTGGTGGCAGTGAAAAGTGCCAAACACTTCACCATTAATTACTCTTAATAAATTAGCAGCCGAAGCCTCCTCAAATGTCAGGCATAGAATGTATGTTTAGCCAGTTCTTTTATAATGAGATACCGCTCTCTATTTGTCATAAAACAATTTTAAAGCCATGATTAATATGAACCCGTAAGAGAATGCTAATACCTTCTAGAAAAAAAAGAGTCATGAGCTACTGTCCAAAGACCAGTATAATAAAAATTCATATTTTAGTGTCTTATTCAAGAGAAGAAAATGTGCCACTGTGTCAGCTATAGTTATAGACAATTTTTATTATGTCAGGCAAAAACTTTACAATTCTGACTTAAATGGAAAGAGAAATCAAAGTGGGATTAAAAATATGATGGTTCAGGAAGAATACTAATTGAAGAGTTGGACAACCCAAGCCATCAAGATAATTGGCATTTAATGTGCACTTAGGACAAAATTGTCACTATTTTAATATAACCAAAAATAACAAAGCTGTTCTACTTAAAAGATTATTGACTCACTAGTCAAATAGCAACTAAACTAACTAGCAACTAGTACTTTTTTATTCACTAGTAATTTGTATGGATCTTCCCACAGTTTTGGTGGCCAAGTTTATAGGAGGTCGCTGATCAAGACATTGTTAATATCTTGCTACACGCTTTTCTTACCATAATTACCATCACCACCACTATCATAACTGTGACCCAACTGTCTTGATCTAGAAATGGGAATTAGACATCATCTTTATTTACTTCAGTTTACCCAAGAGAGGTAAAGTGATTTGCCCAGGCTGATCACCACAGTCATTTTTAGTTGTTCAAGTAAGTAGTTTTACTGCCTCTGAACTTAGTGAAAGTAATCAAACAAGACAAAACACTTGAGGTGATTCATTAGTAGGAAATATGCAGTGAAATATTTGGGAGTAAAAGGAACATTATCTTTGCACCTCACTCTGAACTGGTTGAGAACATTAAAACAGCCGTAGTAATGTTAATTTGGGGGGATTTGGGATAAGAGGTATTCAGGAATTCTCTGTATTATTATTATTGTAAATTTTCTCTAAGTTTTTAATTGTATGTATTAAAACCAGTTAAAGCCAGTCTGTAAATATTTTACTGTATGACCACTTCATTGAATTTTAGTCAACAATGATAAGTTTTCTCTGATGATTAAGAAGTTACCTCTAATCCTGTAGGACCTTGCCTCTGTGATAACATGAATATTGAATATCACAGTACAAAAGTGCAAGAAATATGCAAGAATGAAGAGATATTTGTATTAAGGATTTATGCATTATAACTATTTTTGGTTATTTCAAACTTTAATCCTAACAGTATCTTTAATAAGAATGAACCCTAATGGCCATGATCTAGAGGGCTTGGGTAAACAGTTTAATTGTTGCAAACTATTGTTCAAAGATGCATGAAGTTTCTATTGGTTAAAAAACAATATTGGTAATGAGTTCCTTCTTCTTACTGCTAGAGAAAGAAGTTACAACTAGTCAACGAAGGGAAAGCTAGAATGAGCACTAGAATGTATTAGAATCAGACTTCAGTAAGATTATATGTGTATATATACATATATATAATGAAGAAATATTTGAAGATGTGTGTATATGAAGGTTATTATTCATACAAAATTTCCTAGCTCTGTCTACTGACAGAGTCTAGAAGCAGTGACACCAGATTATAGCAAGAGCACTCGGAACCCAATTCTTGGTTTCTAACTATTGTTATCCACTAAAAGGATCCAAGGCACCTTGGAGAAAGGGCTGATTCCGGGAGTGGAGCAAGGAAACTGTAAGATGATCCTAGGTTTGTGTTCCATAGTGTAAGAAAGGGCTCAAAACTAAAACAAACTTATAAAATGATGGAGATGTGTCAAAGGACATAGGAGCCAATCTGAAAGATCTCCCAGTGCATAAATCTGGAATGGTTTAAGCAACAAAACAAATAATGTAGAATTGGTTGATCTCCCAAAGTACAGAAACACGTGCAGGAGTTCACACTGATACAAGTAAACAGGTAAAGAGGGACAAGATTTTCTTACAAGAGAATTCCAAATAATATAGTTAACTCCCTATTCCGGAAGCTGGAACTTAATTCCCCTTCCATAAAGAATTTATTTACAAAAAGAAGACAAAAACAGAAAATGAAAATAAAATCCAAAATCAGGCCCATTATTTAATGTTTTCCATATATTGTCACCAAAATATTTAAAAAAATTTAATGCCTACAGCAATCACTCAACAATATTGCACAGAAAACTCTCAACTGTGAACTATATTGTCCATTGGATTCCAGTTTATTCTCACCACTCAGATTGAATTCTTAAGCTGCCTAGAAAATGTTAGAGGAAAATCCAGATGCATTGAGGAAAAGTTAAGACCACGAGGAAAATGGTAGTCTCAGCTCTGAGAAACTTGTTTATTTTAATAACAAAACACAATTGTTCTTTCCCTGAGTGGATATAAACATAAGCAAATAAATCACACCAAAGGAGAACTTCAATGATAAGTTGTTTGTGGATAGAAGTATTCTTAATTGACTGTGGCAGTTTATGCTTGGCAAGGCTACTTTTGATTAATTGTTACATGAATTTTAAAAATTCTCAGCACAATGAGTTGCCAAACTGACGTTGCAAATATTGCATTTTTCAAGACATGAGCATTTTTCATGAGGCTGGTTACTGAATGTAAACACAAGATTCAGTGAAAGGTTATTTTAATTGGCTCATTGATTTCCTTAATGAAAATTAATTTCAAAAGGCTTAGTCATTTGCAAATGTTCACTGGAGTGTCCTGTAAGAGCAAAGCACCAAAGATACAAAAGAACGTCTGATAGCCAGATGTCATGAAACGCTGGAGTTCCGAGTCAAAGACGACACTGCCCCCATTCACCCCCACCCCCGCCTTGGTAAAGCTGGTTACGTGGCCTGGTTTCCTGTGTGACTGGAAATGAAAGGGGTGATTCTTGAGAACTAAGGGTGATATGACATCTTGGGATCTCTAGTTAGTGGTACTTTATTGAAGCTGGATATAAGGTGGACCCTAAGCACCCTCTACTCCTTAATCTGAGCATGCCGTAATCCTAGCCATTTCTTTCTGTGTGAGAGTTTCCAGTGAGGACTTCTCCAGTCTGCCATGTGTAATGACGTAAGCCCGGAGTGACTGATTGTGTGTCTATATTATATTACACTAATTATATATACTTTAATATTATGTTAATCATATATTAAATATCATATATATTTAAGTGGGGTCAAAAACACATACCATAAATATACCCTTTTAACAATTTTAAGGTGATATTTTGAACTTCTATATTTTTACATTTGTTCTTTATGTATCTAGCAAGATAAAATAAATCAAAGGATAAAAGACATCAAAGCATCAATAAGAGGCTTGGAATGCTTTGGTCCCATTATGTTTGATTGGGAAAACTCATTTAAATCTCTTCAATGACTATCATGAGCTTTTCATTCTTGTCGTAGGAATTAAATGACTCACTCTAGAGACTGTCTGACCCATGAGTGAGGGACTCTGTAACCAGAATACTCAGAAGTTCTGAGCTAATACTGAGCATCCCTTACAATGGTAGTCAAGAGAATTTGTAAGCCCAGATCTATAGAACAACTCTCATGATATTGAAATGTTGGTCCAGGGTCTTCTTCAAACAATGGGCGGGATATATGTGCAAAGCACGATAACCATCTACTTGAGAGAGTGTGTCTGTCTTCTCAGTCAACCACAGACATCTCACAAACACAGGCTGTCTTCTATCACATTTCTATGACACAGCTAACGCCATGCTTGTGCAAGGGGACCACTCATGTTCATAAACTTGAGCTTGCCAAAGACAAAAAGAGACATCCCCAAAATACCATCATGCGACTTTTCGTCTGCCCTAAAATCTCAATAGTTATGGCGGTCTTGATGAACACCTAAAGGTGTCACGCAGACTCACCACAAATATTGCCCCAAATTAACGAGCTGTAAACTCTGCTCAGTGATGGCCCTGGGTAAGAGCTCGCAATAATTACGGCAAAGGGCACCGTGACTGACAAATGACTCGTTGCCAATCTACGGTAGAGTAAGCCGGAGGGAACTGCTGCCACGGAGCTCATCAGCCAGGCGCATCAATCGACTTGGGTTAATTCAGTTTCCTGACATCCATTTCTCTCAAGAGGTTCTTTTCACATGGGGTGGCTTTGTTGTGCACGATATCCTGTCTCTAACAAGGTTGTGTCATCATCTATATAATGTTTCTAAAATGAGAAACATTTTTTCATTTTTTTCATTGTCTAACATTTTGATGATTACAGGCATCTGCTTGAAAGTATCCCTGCCTTTCCTGCTATCTTTAAATGTATTGAAACTACAAAAGCCCATTGTTCCTGTGTCCTTATATTTCCTATTCTCCTTTACTTTAAAACATGTTTCCATTCAGGGCACCTGGATGGCTCAGTCAGTTAAGCATTGACTCTTGGTTTCAGCTCAGGTCATGATCTCATAGGTGGTGGGTTCAAATCCCACATTGGGCTCCATGCTGACAGCACCAAGCCTGCTTTGGACTCTCTCTCTCTCTCATTTTCTCTGCCCCTCTTGTGCACTCTCTCTCTCTCAAAAATAAATAAATAAACTCAAAAAATTAAAACATATTCCCATTAGTTTGAAGATGAGGAAAGTTGTTGCTTTCTGTTTACACAGCATTCCTACAATTCATTGTGCTTTTAAAAAATATTAGGCACCTAACTACCTAAGTTTTCTTTCGTAGCAATATTATTAATGATACATTTACACATTCTTGCATAGAGCAAGCCAGTAAGTTTAAATGCCACGTGTATGCTATGTAGTCATGCTGTGTGTGTACAGCTGCTTCTAAGAGTAGAAATGACCATCTGGATTTCTCCATTCAGTATGTTAACTAATATGTTAACATTTAGTATGTTAATTAGCCAGAATCATTAAGTATTAGTCCATTTCCTTTCATTAAGAAAATGCAAGAAGGTGATACACAGATTTAGATAGAAAATATAGGGAGGCTCAATGTTCGCATAATAGACGGACAGTAGCACCAAAGTAGAAGTCCATCATCAAAGCCCATAACTAACTAGCAAAGGATGACAAAGCTGCACAAAATCTTCCCAGTGAAAGTGAATAGCACGGTTACAGAACCATTGCGTTTAACTGCTCTTATTTTCTGTGCTCAACCTCTGGTAGTTTCAGGTGACGCAAACCCAAGACACATTCGCTTCCACAAAGTAAAAGGAATTGATTGGCATGCGGTGGGTCCGTCCTAGAGCTCCATGGTACCAAAGGTTAAAATAATCTCATTCTCTGGGCTCCTTCGTGTGGTGGCCAAGATAGAGACAGGAAGTGCCTGCTTCTATTATCGTCCTGGCTAACAAGCCAGGGGAAATCAATCTCACGTCGCTGTTCCGGCAGATAACCCAGGAGGATTCTCATCAGCCCTGCTTGGGTCAAATGTTAATCCGTTTGATAATTACTATGCACCAGGTGGACACAGGGTTTTTGTGAAGAGTTCCCAGTGACGCCCACCTGCAGCACAAGACTGGGAGAAGTGTCAGAGCTACATAAGCCACATGAAGTGAGTTCTACACAAGAAAGATGGGTTTGTTACCCCAAGCAGAATGGAGTTGGAGGAACACAGAACCTGGGATCTGCCCGACCTGTAGCCACCGCTGGGCACGAAAGCCTCAGATCTGAGGACCCTGCGAGAGCCCAGAGCCTTCCGCAGAGGCCCCAGGAAAGCAGCGGACATCAAGTGGGCGTATATGTGGAGTTTTCCAGCCCTTTACTTTAGCTACTTGATCCTAATCCCTGTTCCTAGTTTCAATTTCAATCAGCTCTGTTTCTTTTCACCAGTCTCCCTGATTCTGATGTCAGCCTCACTATCTGATCTTAATCATCCTGTTACAGAGTCTTAGCAAGAATGGCCAGGGATCCTTGTGTGCACGTGGTTTGATGACTTCTTCCACTGTTTACTGTGTTTAATATTCTCTTCTGTTAACATTGCCCTTGAAGGGTCTTCGAGACAGATGTATGCCTTTCCATCAGCTTGGAACCCCTGGCCCATCGCTGGAGCATCCGAAGCCACCGTGCAGCTCAGTGCTCTGGTCTGTGACACAGACACAGCATCCTTCAACCAAAGTAGTGGCGTGCTTCCTGGTCAGCGTCCCTAATAGACAAAATCTACTTACTCTTCAAGGTCTGGATTCCTCCTCTGATTTCCAACACCCTAATGGATTATTCTAATTAGGACTCTTACTCTTCAGTGTCTGTATACAAAAGGCTCTCTGCCGAATGGTTTGAATCTGCCCTAGAGCATTTAACATCCTCCTGGGTTTTAAAAACAATATCCTTATCTTCCTGGATGCCAACTCTGGGCACTGGCTGGCACTCTGGAGAAGGGTTTCAGTATGGGCTCTCACAAGCTGACTACGGATGTCAGGAGACCTCGGAAGACACTAAGAAGCCTCTCAGTGGTATTTCTACTTTTCTTGGAAGGATGGGGGAGATAACCTCACCTATAGAGGCTGGCTGTAAGTTTTATAGCTTTCCTGAGTCCTAATGGCATCCCAAAGCTCTGCTAATGTCGCCCAGAATAACACTCCAATGAGTTCTTCTCAGTGAAACGGCATCTCGGAATTGTGCCTTTGCTTGGGGCACCGTGCAGGTCAGAGCCAGAGCAGAGTAACCCAGGGTGTTTAAGCCCACCAAAATGTCTGAGTGAGCATGCACGGGGCTGGGCTGGACCCAGAGCCTCTTTAGAGTTTACCCATAATGCCCTTGAATCAACTCTCGGCCCTGACAAGTTCAGTCAATAATACAGACCACATTTTCTAAGGATGTGTCACATGAGTGAATTGGTTAAGGGCATTTTGAGTTCTGGAGCAGCTGGGTGGCTCAGTCTGTTAAGTGTCCAGCTCTTGATTTCATCTCAGGTCAAGTTTGTGAGTTTAAGCCCCACTTCGGGCTGGCCCTGGCAGTATAGAGCCTGCTTGAGTTTCTCTGTCTCCCTCTCTCTCTGCAACCCCCCCCCACTTTCTCTCTATCTTCTCTCTCAAAATAAATTAATAAACATCTTTTAAAAAGAGCATTTTGAGTTCTGTATAAAGAGAATTATATAAATTATTTTGTTGGCAGATATATGGCATAATTTTATTAAAGAGAAGGGAATTAGTCCCTTTATGTTACCCGTAAAGTGAATTGTCAGAACAGAGACCCTGATGCTCTATATACTAATCTGCAAATAATAACATAGTCTTAAGGCTCCTGGTTGGCTCAGGCTGTTCAGTGTCTAGCTCTTGTTATGATCTCATAGTTTGTGAGTTCAAGCCCTGTGTCAGAGCTTTGAATTCTCTCTTTCCCTCTTTCTCTGCCTTTCCCTTGCTCGTGCACCATTTGTTCTCTCTCTCTCTCTCTCTCTCTCTTCTCTCTCTCAAAATAAATAAATAACTTAAAAAAACTATAGTCTTTGCTACCTGAGTCACTTTCATAAGCTTTAAATTCATTCATAGTGGTATTAAATTGGAAATGTACATTCTCATACCGATTATAATACATTGTGATTTTATATGTTCCTCCCTAATTATTTCAACTCTGAGAAAGATGTATTATAGCTTAAGGCTGACTTTACTATGCTGGGAAATGGTAGGAGGGAGGAGGTATCATTGTGATGACCCACACATACCTCTAGGACTGCATTTGCCGAAATGCCTAGCACTGGAAGGATATCACAAGAGCGAGAAAGGATTTGGCTTCAGGGTCTTACTAAACTCCATATTCTCCCATAGTGTTCTCTGCAAGAACCTGAATCTTTGAGGTCATATTTAACAGAATCTTTGAGGTCATATTTAACAGTGTCCAGTAAGGGCAACAAAGCTTTCAAGCCTTGAAAGAAAACCCTGTGAGATTAGTTTATTGAACATAAAGAAAGGTAAAACTCATTGACTGAGACAAGAATCAAAATTGCAAGTTTTCAAAACATGTTGATCGGAAGTGAGTCCTTAGCAATGAGAACCGTTCTACGTTCTGGAATATCTGTTACCCAGAAGTGTGTGCATGATAGAAGAGGATTTTATTTATAGATCTAACTGTTATTTCATTCTTGTTACACACAAATAAAAATGAATCCGTGATTTTCCAGTATTAACTGAAACTAAGTCACACTGTGTATCAGCGATCAGTGATCAAACTATTCTTTGGTTGATTACTACCAAAAGGCTAGGCCAATTCAATATCCTTACCAATCAAACTTAACCCAAATCCAATAATTTCTCTCATATATTAAGTTGTTTTACAAGTTTGAATTTTTCATCAGCTTAACTATATCAGACTTTCATCCGTTCTAATTTTCTCTTCCTATGTTAACATCTGATAATCAGATGCATTCTATCTTTGGTGCTTATCACTGTCCAGCTGGAGCCATGCTGTCTTTCCTACTGGTATATGACAACCTGGTGTAATTTTTAATGGACGGCATCTCAGTTTCCCAGAAACAAGCAAAACCCTCCATTAGTCCACACAATTTATAAGGAAACAGAAAACTATGGTGAATAAGATCCTACAAACATCCTGGGTTCAATTCCTGTCATTAGCACTTGAGCACCCTCTAATTTTTGTAGATTAAAACTCATCTAAACCTTAGTTCCTCAGAAGATCAATGGATTAGGATAGGAATAAAATGAGACACATGGAAGTATTTTGACTTTAGCAGCTTTTTAGAACATGGAAGCTTCTTTTCCCCTAGTTTCAGTAAGAACACATTTTAGATAATCAAGAATAATGATAATTCCTGTGATGGCAGTCAATCATCTCTCTCTGCCTAGGTTTGTAAGTGGGAATGTTCCCTCCAAGACGTCTGGGCCTCTCATCCAAACTCCTCATCTTCTCCATGGAGGTTAAGAGAGTTATTTGACGGTGGGAGACAGTCATGGCTCCTTGTTCAAGTGGTGGTAACTCCCTGGCAGAGCACCTCGGCCCCACTCCACTCATGGGCCCTCCTGTAGGTCACTGGGGAAGGGACACCAGTGGGGGAAGAGGAGTCAGGGCACGAGAACAGCTCGGTCAAAATGGCTGCTTCCCACAAAAGAGCCCTATCTGTGTGCGTCCTCATGTGGTCCAGCTCTTCCACATCCCCCAACTCAGCTCAGCTTAGGAGAAACCTGTCTCATGGTTCTACTTTCAGATTTGGTTCTCAGTATTATAAAGAGGAAACATCATATTTCTACCTCAGTGAGTCTTTCCTCTTCAGGAAATGTGTGTTTGCTCACGTTTGCTGAGATCAGACATCAGATACTACTGTGCCCTGTCTCCATGCCTAATCTTTTATTCCCCTTGCCCGTGCCTTCTACCCAATCTTACTGCTTTTCGTAGCTCCTCAACATGTTTTGGAATCTGTGGTCTTTACAGAAATGGAAGTCTGTTTGGTTGGGGTTTTTTTTCTTTCCATTTTCCTGTTCGTGTTTTCATGGCTTTCAAGAGAACGGGCAAAATCTGACCTGACATGGTGACATATTTCTTTTGGAAGCCACTTTTCCCCTCTGTCCATCTGAAGTTACATTTTTATAGTGAAACCTCTAACCTTCTACAGACTTTGTCTGAGAGATTTTCTGATTATCAAAAAGAAAAAACCCGTTCTCAGTTTCTATTAGCTAGAGTTCAAAAGAAACAGAACCGGTAGGATATATATAGGAGATTTATTATGAGGAGTTGGCTCCGTGATTATGGAGGCTGAGAAGTCCCATGATCTGCCATCTGCAAGCTGGAGACCCAGGGAAGCTGGTGTGTAATTCAATCTGAGCTGATGGTGAAAATCTCAGTCTGAGAGTCAAAGAAGAGAAAGAGACGCCTCAACTCAGGCAAGTGGGCAGGAAGCAGAAGGGGTGAATTCCTCTGTCTGCTATTGGCCCTCAGTGGACTGGATGATGCTCCCTCGCCTGGGAGAGGGCAATCTACTCAACTGAGTCCGCCAATCCAAATGCTACCCTTCTCTGGAAACACCCACGCAGACACATCCAGAAATGATGCTTCATCTGGTCACTGTGTAGCCAGTAAAGCTGACACAGGAAATGAACTATCACACAGTCCTGAGAATATTCTAGTCTAAATGAGAATCTACAGGAAACAGCACCACAGCAGTTGTGTGCTAGGCTCTGTAATACTGGCCAGAGTGAAAAGTAAAATTAGTAAAGAAAAAGCTTGTTTGGGCTGGAGAAGTCAGAGCATGCTTTCTGGAAGGTGCTGGCCTTGAAGTTTTCTTGGACAAACAGAAACAGCAAGATAGAAAACAATGGGTTATAGGAAGTTGATGCTACTTTAAAAGTGCATGTTGAGTGAAACGTGAAAAGCAAGTGACTTCTCTCTACTGTAATTATGGAAAAACTAATTGACATGATACAGTGCCTTAGAGTCTGGCGCCTTAGCCCGCTCGGCCATCCTGACACCGATACAGTGCCTTAGAAATCTCAAATAACTTTCCATACAGCCTGTGAGCTGCTCTGTTAGATTCCCACTGGGAAGATGGCCACAAAATTTGGAGGTTTATTTTTACAAGCAACATGTTAGTAAATATTCCCCCAAACTCTTTTGTATTTAAAAGCAAAATGAGTGTGTCTAACAAAATGTTTGGATGATGTGGGGAGGAAATGAAGATAGTATTTCCATGGGGTGGGAAAGGTTGGTTATGAATGATTTTTGCTGTGCTTTCTTCTGACAGCTGATACCGACATCGGTCACTAAAGACGTAAAAGCCTATGGTACCTGTCAGTCTATTGGGCAGTCAATTGCACAAATTAAGATGCTACAAAGAAGCCCATCTAATGAAGGGAAGTTGGGCCATGCACAAAAAGCAAGGTCTTGTCACTACTCAGTCTGCCCATGTACCCCCCCCCCCAGTATCTTCTTCTCTCAGCTCTTTGTTCCCAGCCAAGCCTTACCCTGAGCGTGGCTTGCTTGCTGTAGGTCTTGCTGAACCCCACTCCTGGCCCCACTGGGACGTCTGGTCAACTCTTCCAATAAGCAACTTTCCAACTCGTCAATCCCTTCCCTGTTTCTCAACCGCTGGCCTCGCTCCTTCCTTTGGCCTGGCCTCCCACCCACAGATGGGGCACGTGGTGGCAATGCCCTGAGCACCCCTAGAAACATGCAGGGAGCTTCCTCGCTGGGAGCGTCTACACACAATCAAGTTGTCAGTGTTGTAAACATGGATACTCCGAAAGCCCCCAATCCAGAGTTTTCAAGGGTCGTAAGGATTCGGCCGTGCAGAAAGTAAGATCATAGAAAACATATTCTTTTTTGTATCTTTATTTTCTATCTTCTGCTTTTCATGTCAGTTTTGTATTTTCAGCTGGTCCTTCTGAGGTGCTTCACAGTGGTGACTCCCATTTGACACCCAGGATCCTCGAGAAGGGACTCTGAACAGTTTCTGCACAAACCAGCCGCATCGCGCTCTCCCCGTTGCTGCCCCACATGACAAAGTCACGTACAAAAGAGTATTTATAGAAGCAAACGTGATTACATGCCTAATGCCCAGCTGTACTCCTTAAATTACAATATTCCAATTTATGACATGATTGAATTTCCAAGTACCTTTGACTGATCTGGGAAGTTGAATAGATCACTAATTTTCTGCAGAAAAACTGCTGGGATCTGACGATAACAGATCAATCTGTTCTTTGTTCACAGAAATTCATAGAAATTCATTATGACACAGAGAAAAATGACCCCAAGTCAACTACTTTTAGTAAATTACAATTATTCAAATTGAATGTGTCATATAATCAAATTTCAAATAGATTGTTTTATTTTAATTTGGGTAAAACCCCAAATAAAGGTTTTGTTCATCATGGCGTATGTCAGACTGTTTGTTTTAATCATATCAGCCACTACTAAGTGACAGCCTCATTCTGAGTTACTGACATACAATGAAGATTTACACGTTGACAAATAAATCCGTAATCATTTCCTCATTGACCATCATAGTGACGTTTATTTTCAGAGTTCCGTAGTACTTGGTGTCATTCAATAATTCAGCCATCAGAAGAAAATCTAAAAAAAATTTAAAGCATTGTGATAAAGGTTAAATGTAAAATGATTTCCTCTGTGCCCTTCTTGGTCATATCATTTTCTAATCATTATTACATTTTCCAAATATCTGCCTGATTCTCATGTGAGACTTGTTTCATCAGGGAAAATGGTTTTTGAAAATGTAAAGGATGCTTTCTGTGTTTGTACAGACTGAAGAAAGAGATGACTCCCTCACAGCTCCAATCAGTGGATTTAATGGATGTCAGCCGAGGGCACGTACAGGATGTGTAGGAATTGTGACTCAGGATAGAAGCTTTAGAGCTGGTTAGAATAAATGAGTCAGTCATTATGAGTTAGACTTTATGCCTCACAGAAGTCATCTGTTAGGTTCACTTTAAGCAGGAATAATATCTAAATGAAAGCAGACGTTGAGTGTTACTTGTATGAATATCTAGAAGGGAGCATAGAGATTTTCAGGTTGGACAAAATGTGAAAGTTGTATCTACATTTTGATACTAACATACAAATCATTAAGGAAGAGAAAAATATCTTTGGTCAGATTTGACATAAATAGAATTTCCCTAGAATAAAGGATAGATTTTGATGGAAAATTCCAATTGGAAAGACAGTTGTCTTAAAATAGACATCATCAGGTGATGTGTATATGTGGGAAATCTTGTCAGTTTTAATTTAAGAGCTTCTGTATGTATTAATGCATATTGGGAAATACGTTATGTATTAGTATTTGTTGGGAGAAATTATATGAATCAATAGAACTACACAAAATGACTGAATCTTTTAAGGAAATACATCTGGATTAAAATAGCTTTGGGACACGTGGAAATAAGACAGAAATTATAAAGAAGCCATGATCATACAATTTTGACTCCTCCCCCAAAGCAGAGGGAAGGCTGACTTTAAAGATGGGGAGCCCTGTGTGTCGGGGTCGGGGACTGAGGTCTGGGGGGCAGTAAAGGGGTGCGTTGGGTCAGTCCCTGTCTGGTGGGTGGGGCACTTGCCTGCTGTGAGGCCTCTGGTAACCTTCCATGAGGAACCAAATCAGGGATGCATCTTCCCATGGAGATTTCATGTCTTTTAGCTCATCGTCCCTGCTGGGGAGAAAAATCTAGAAATGGCAGTGTGGCGGATTCCAAGGATTTCACCTACTCTGCTCTACCGGTCACTCCCCAGGTGTGTTTCTCTTCATTTCCTAATTTTCATAGACTTGAACTCAAACGGCAGGAAGTGCCACAAAACACACAGGACACACTTGCACAAACCCATCCCAGGGCTCTTTCTCTTTCTGGGGGTTGGGAGTAACGTCTAGGGACTGAGGTTTGTGGCATGGCTTGCTGAGCACGACGCCGAAGCAAAACCGATGCTTTCTTGTGTCAATGCTGCCGTTGACCTTAGCGGTAATGTGGCCAATGAGAGACATTCATGCTTAGAAATTGAACATAATGACCGTAAAGGATACATAGGCCATGATGTCTTATGTTGTCAGAGACCCGCCTGTTTGATGGAGGCAATCTGTAGAAATCCAACGCATTTAAAGAGAAGCTGTCTATAGAATCCCGGGTTTCAAATTGTCAACAAAATGTGTTTTTTTTAATGTTTTTCGATGCTTACTTATTTTTGAGAGAGAGACAGAGCATGAGCAGGGAGGAGCAGAGAGAGAGGGAGACACAGAATCCGAAGCAGGCTCCAGGCTCTGAGCTGTCAGCACAGAGCCCGACGCGGGTCCCAAACCTATGAACCGTGAGATCATGACCTGAGCTGAAGTTGGGTGCTTAACTGACTGAACCACCCAAGTGCCCCTGTGTTTTAATTACAGTTTTGTTTTCGGTCTAATTATATTTGCAATCTAGTCTTTTTATTAGAGAAAAAACCTCCTTCAAGTTCAATTTTCTCCCCGCCAAGGTGAAGTAAGAACTGCGGGGATAACTACAGCATTATCATGTAAATCAGTTGTAACATTATGAGCGGCAATGGAGTGGTTTAGAGCATGAGATTTTGTTTCAGGCAGAACTGAATTCATGCCCGTTTCCACCAGTTGGTAAATGAGGAGTCTGAGCACATTGCTTCACGTCCTTAAGACTCTGACTGTTTCACATCAAATGGAGATGATAACAGTAATTACACTTACCTTGTAAGGGGCGTGTGATGATGTATTAAACGGCTTGGCATGGTGCGGGGCACATTAGAAAAGTTTTGGTAAGTGATGTTTACTGTGTTATTGTTGCTTCACTTTCTTTTCCTTTCTAGCACGCTGCTGCCTGATTGTTTTCTCTCTCAGGAATATTGCTCATAAAATGAAAGATCTAAGAACCTCAGGTCTGAAGTCCAAGAGTGGAGAAAGGGGCATTGGCATTTTTGAGGGCTCCTGGGGGGTCCTAATGTGAGACCAAGCGTAAGAACTACTCCCTGGCACTGTCGTCCACAGACTTAACTCCTGAGTCTTCACAGGACTCAGGTCCTGTGTAAGAGCATCTTCTCACAGCAGTGTGGGCAATGCTCCCTGCTGAGTTCAGAACCCCCCTGACTGGTAGGGGACCGAGGGACTATGGGACTATTATTATCCCAGGGGCCGGACAGACCACAACCCACAAGGACACCGGGGTCCCCGCGAAAGCACAGCATTCGGGGATGGTCTCCAGGCCATGTTCTACATCTCGGTGTGGGCGATGATTACTTGGGTCAAAAACCATCAATCTGAATGCCTAAGGTCTGTGCTTTTTATTACATATAAATTCTAAACAAGTAAATACATCAATAATTTAACAAATAAATCACTTAATAAAAATACCTCGGTAACTCAGTTAAACTGTCGGCCGCCGTAAGACATAATTTATAATCAGTCTTCCGAGAGTGTTCTAGATCACAGTCGACCATTCAGTAAAATGAAAGAAGGAATTCAAAAGGAAGAGACACACGCTGTAGTTTCTTCTGATTTTTTTATTTCTAAATTCAAGTTAATGGATAGAAGATGAAGAATTCCATGCACACGTGCATTTATACTCAAATAATGTGCCTGCAACATTTAAGTAATCTATTCCATTTTCCTTATCATTACAAGGGGGTACACTGTCGCTAGATGCTTTGTAAAAGGGGCTTTAACGTTAATATGATTAAAACATCACGCGGATTCTTTTTTAAAATTCTAGTCTCCTGTATGTCATTTAAAAAACTGTTCCTTAGAATAGCATTATTATACTCATTCCCAGTTGAGAAAACTAACATTTTAAATGGCTTGATAGGAAAAAAAATATGACTTAGAAATTTTTGTTCTGTTATTACTTAAGGCATGAAACACATATATTTCTATCAGTACAATCTGAAATAAGTTTAAGCATACCATCACTTTCTGTTTTGAATTACAAAAGAAAGAAATTAATGGCAGAGTCCAGTGAAAAGTTTATATTCGCTTACATTATTCCTTGATTTCCTTTATGTAAGAGCTCTATTTAGTTCGTGTATTCTGTATAACTCTTAGAAATCCAAATGTTTGCAAACACAGTATTATTTTTATATTTGAACAGTCATCCACATGTCTGCCCACATCACTATACCTCTATACCCACGTCCATATATTCTGTAAACTGAAAACAAGTATGTTACTGACTAATTGAAATATTCTTTTATCCATAGATATCTACTAAGCACCTGTGATCAGCTTCACCGTGTTTGAATATATAAATAAATGATAGCTTCCCAGAAATCCTCATTTAGAAACCCTATTCCTTGTTTTGAGAACTAGATAGTAAAGGTCTCTAAGGTAAGCACGTAATAAGCAAGCTTGTGAAGAAAGTGATGAGAGAGATTTGGAAGAAAGACACTGGAGATGATGCATGAGTCATAAGAATCCAGAAAGGAGGAAAAACAGACCAAATAATACAGAAAATCAGCTAAAGGTGGGAAAAAACCCACAGTTGAATCTAAAGCTTGAAAGGCATCCCAAAATCCCAGGATTATTTAGCAACTCGTTTGGTTTAATTCCTGAATTCCAAGAGAAAAGAAAACACAACACGCAGTTTGTGATGGGAAGCATAAACTGAGAAAATGAAAATGAAATCGGGTTCTGTCTGGAAAAGCTGGTAGCTGGGAGGCAGTGAAGCAATGTTATAAAGTATGGTGAGACCAGGACCAGAACCAAGAACACCATGGCCAGCCAGGTTAGCGTCCATCTGCTCCTGCAAAATAGAGAAAGCCTTGGGATCGTGCGATTCAGAAAGCGTCTGCCTGTGCCGGTGTTGGCTTGCTGACTGTAAGCTCGGCCCGTGCCCTGCTCCTCCCCAGGGTCTGTGTCCCGGTCCCCTGGCCCGCTGGCTCCTCAATACTGCCTGGGCGAGGAGGAGGGGAGACACCAGGATCTTCCTTCCCCGCCCTCTCTGCCTTGGGTGACAGCCTTGGCAGGGACACTCCTCTGGTTCCCGCCCCACCGCGGTTCTAAGACCACCTCATCCCCTGGTCCCTCCAGCCTTGGTGGAGTGGCTGCCCCCTGTCACTGCTCCCTGCCCCTCACACCTCTGCCACTGTTGGTGGCCGGTCTCCCACCCACTGAGCCACCTCCCGCTGACTGTATCCCTCCAACCAGACCCTGACACATTGTGTATGCTTGCCATTGTTCAATATGGCGGCGGGGACTCTTGGCCATCGGATCAGAGAAGATGTCCTCAGAACCCCCAAAAGGAAGAAAGTATGGGAACCACGGATCTCGCAATGGCTGGTTAAACATTCCTGGACAATGACAATGAGCGTGGGAATTTGAAAAACTTGTTGTTACGTGAAGCTTCCTAAGGAAAAAGAGATGTGCCATAGGGTGAGTTTGATATTCTGGAAACAAGCATTTTTTACTTTCTCAGAGACAAGAGGAGATGGGAAAATCCACAGGATTCTCCAGATTTCATCCTGGAGCCGGCAAAGATGGCAAATCCACGTGTGAAGGAGGGCGTACAAGAGTTATTTAGTGTTGATATGTTATTATGAAATAGGAAGCAGGCTCGGAAAGCACGCAGGAAACTCTAACACCACAGAAGGAGAAAAGAAAGGAATTCAAGCCATGAAGATAAAGAAAGGTCAAAAGAAGAGAAAGTAGTGTAAATATTTATTGTAATTATTAGAGTAAGTTTACCAAAATGTCAATGGGTTAAAACATTATTCCACACACAGTGAGTGTCAGATTCTATTAGAAACAAGAAAAACCCTTTATTGCTTCCTATTATTTACAAAAACACACAAAAAGAGGTGACAGGAAAGAACAGTGGACAGCAAGGGCATCCCAAGCAAAGGAAAATGAAAGTCCACGATGATATGCTCACATCAAATAACATGGAACTCAAGGCTGAAGGCATTAACTAGAGCAAAGAGAAGTCCCGTGTGTGATTTTACAATGTTAGCCTTCGAAGAATAAACCTTGATGCACAGAAAGAGGGGCAGTAAAGCAGAGATGTTTGTAATTGTTGGCTGCATGCCTCGCTTTGCCGAAGCTGCTGATGGGGGGGAGCAGAAGGGCATCATCCGACTCACGGAACTGGGCAGCAGCTGCACCCACAAAGGAAGAGCTTTCTGACTCAGAGACCAGAGTGATGAAGCAGGTGTCTCTCTAGCTCTTGTCTCTGCAAATTAGTAAGTGGACATTGAATCTGCACCAACCTCACCAGGCTCCTGAGCGCGGCTGGCTGGCTGGGCACCAGGGCACTCCCTGCTCACGTCATGCTCGCCTACGTCAGGGTGCTAACTGGCATCAATGTAAGGAAAGAGCTGTCACCTGCCTGCAAAGAGGAAGTCCACATTGTTTCCAAAGATCTGTTACAAGTAACAGCTGATGCACAGCAAGGTATCCCCAAAACTCAGTCACCTGCTTGGAATTTCAAAAATATTGTCCCAAAGATCAAATAAAAGTATTCAAATTTCCAGCCTAGGCCCCCAAATCAGGGCCACAGAAAAACATACACACTGTTGTCATGGACAGGTGATCGCAACCTACCTCTTTCCCGGTGGTGGGGGTGCATGTGTCTGTCAACCTGCGAGAGCCTTCTTGGGAGAACCCCATAAAGTTACTTCCTTCTCAGGCAGAAGACTCCAAAGTGTCTGGTGATGGAATGGATATAAGAAGTCAGAATGTCAGATGAGTTAAATTGCTTTTAAGTTCTTAAACCCGAAAGACCAAGAGAATGCCAGGGCATGGGTAGAAATGAACACGTCAGGGCAGTGTACCTCCCATAAAAATTACCATGACTGCATGCATGTCAAGAATATAGCGGAAAAGGTTCCTAGCGTCTGGACTGTTGAGACTCATGCTCAGAAAACAGTCCGTGGGTGAGGATCTGGAAGGGGGGCTAATGCATAAAGGGCTGCTGGGATTGTTCTGAGAAGAATGGGGCGTAGGGTTGAGGACAACTTGGAGAGAATTCCCAAGAGGAGGTCAACTAAGTAATTATCTATGCAGACCTCCCCAAACACCAAAGAATACATGATAATCGGAAAGCTGTGTTTTACCCCAGCCTCCTGTGCTTTATCATAAAGCACACACACACATTTAGAAAAGATTAGGGAAATGTTTTCAGATGGAAAATGGCAAGGGTGAAAGCTCATAAAAGGCAACGTGAGTGGAATCAGTTGGTAAATCACGCTCTGGGTTGGAATGAACATGGGTAGGAGAGAAGGCAGCCCCCACACGGAGAGCTCCTGAAGCCTGGTGATTTCCGGCACCCGGAAGGGGTTCCTGCGAGAATGTTCACTTACATCCACCCACAGGAATATTCCTAAGACTGATATATAAGCAATGTATAACTTCTTTTATCTCATGTCCCTTTGCACATTCCCCCCTTAAGTAACCTCTTTCTCTCCCTCTCTTGCGTGCTCTCTCTCTCTCTCTCTCTCACACACACACACACACACACACACACACACACACACACACACAAGTATGAGCACAGACACTTCACCACCAAAGCCACATCACATCTGAGCTGGGGTCTGCTTTGTTTTCTTGTTTTGATAGAAATTATCTCCCCTGAACTGTGACTCCCTAAGGGCATGAATTTGATCTGTTTTTCTTCATCATGATATTCCCTGTGTCTAAACTAGTGCCTTGGACATAGAAGGTTAGCTGCACACATGAGCACGTGTAACACGCGGGCACACGTGTACATAACACATACATGCACATATACATACACATTGGACAAATGCATTCAGTGCTTCAGTAATACTATGTTACTCATGACTGAGAACATTGGAGCATGAGTGCATCAAACAACTAAGCTGTGAAAATAAAATGACAGAGCATTTCAGTATCAGACTATCTGCCCACGCAGACATGAAAGTTCTGGACCACTCCTTATCATCTACCATGAATGCACCAGGAAGACATCACTCCTTGGGGAAGACGACTGTGGGGAGAACCAGGAAATTGTCCTGACGTCTGAGTGAAAGCTTGGATTGACTCCTGGCTCTCCCTTCCAGCTACAGGGACTTCATTTCTTGGGAGTTGGGCTTCCTTCTTTCTTTCTTTTATAAAAGTAATGATGGAGATTTAAAAAATCCCAAAGATCACTTCTGAATCTAAAGACATTTCTGTTGTTAGAAAATATGCACAATAATGACAATGGAGATTTGCACAAAGTCATGATCAGTCCGTTGTTGCCTGAGTAGGTACAGGAGGAAGACCGAGGGGACTGAGCGCCATCCAGTGCTGGAAAGTCAAGATCATTGTTAGGAAAGAGCAGAGCAAATTTTGGGGGAGAGTGCCTGAAAGCCTCACACAAGTCATTCTTTTAGGTAGCTGTCCCTAATCATTTACAGACATCTGATAAATATCTCCCTCTAAGACATTATGTAGCACTAATGACAGACAGAAATCCAACTAGCTCCAAACTCCTTATGGAAAGATCCGAAATATATCTGTGTTTTGTCCCCTGTGCTTACCGTAGTAAGAAAGCACTCAAGATTACTTCATTATTTCTTCAAGTGAAATAAATTGAATCCTGAATATACGGCGATTCACTGTCAATACACTAATTGATTTTATCAGCCCGGAATCAAAGATCTTGTCTTAAATATATTTTGAAAATAGAAACGTCCAAACATTGCCTCTAATTAGTCTTGGGTGTTGCAGGGCCCACGTGCTGTTCTGGCCTGTCCGTCATTCTTTCCACAGGAAACACTCCTCTCCCTCCACCTGCAGAGGAGGAGGAGTCTGGGAACTGAGGGGGCAGACCCTGCCCCTGCTGACGTCATCAGCTCCTCCCACAGGGTCACTGGCCCCTTGTGTGAAGACTTTTACAAAGGGGTAAAAACCAATGGAGACTTTTTATTTATTCCTTTGTCAACTCTCGTATCTTGTTCAATAGTAGTTCTTAGTGCACATTGTGTAATCACCTGGGGATCTCTCCAAAAGTGTGCGTGGGGGGGGGGTGGAGAGGAGTGAGGGGGGAGAAACACCAGGAGAGAGAGATTGAGAGAGAATTGTCCCATGGTGAAACACATTCATTCGTCCTTATTTGAAATTTCTATAAAAACATTACATTACATTCAAATTATCTTTTCTTACCCTATAGGAAACTGTTCTGTTTAATGCATTCTTGAAAAAAAAAAATGTGTATCTTTGTTTGGTGTGCATGCATTTTAAATTCCCTGAATAGTATTGAGCTAAATACGTTCTATTATTTCTTTCTTCGATAAGCAAATGCTTTTAAAAGACATATCTCTCACTTTCTCTATCTGTCCATCCAACCATCTATCATCTGTCTATCTATCCACAACCACCAGCTCATACTTCCAATCGTATACTCACATTTATATTTACATTTATAGAAACCTGTTGCCTCTCACTGCTGCACAGTGTACCCCTTGGGGTATATCTATCAATTTTAACTTTCCTCTCTCCCAGGGATGGACAGTCAGTTTGAAACCAACTCCCAATTACACAAGTAACACAGTGATGAATATTCTCCAACACATCCCCTTGGGGAACCCGGGTGAGGATTTCCTTGGGTGTGGATAGCTCAGAGAAGTACTGTGCTGTGCGCAGAATTTGGCTAAATGACACATGGCTGATAGCCTACAAATGGCCGCCCAGTTCACACTCTCATTAGTAAGGCATGGAGTTTTATATATGTTCACGTCCTTGGCAACAACCAGTGTGTTGATTTTTTTCATTTCAAATTTCAAGGAGGATATTTTTGTTTGATGTTTCATTTCTATATTTATCAGTGATTCTGAGTATCTCTTCATAAGTTGGTGAGCTTTCGGGTTCTCTTTTCCTTATGGAGATCAGCCCTTCAGGACCCTCATTCATCATGATATCAGAGTTTAAATTTTGATTTTTTACTAAATTTTGATTAAATATTGCTTTTGATTTATTATTAATTTCCAGGAATTCTTGGCACACTCTAGATATTAGTTCCCAGATGGAACTTGAAAATACTTCCTTTGTATTGCTGTTAATCAGTTTCAGCTAGGGGGGCCTTAATTGGGTGCCCCAAGTTATTTCCATATTTCTAGCATGAGTACCTTTCACGAGTTCTGCAGGCGAGTCTGCTGCATAGCCAGGATTCATTCTGGGTTCAAAACCAATGAACAAGACAGATGCTCAAGAAATTCACGGCTGGTCCCTGAGCTGTTTTATTCTCGTCCTCCCGAGGCCTGCTTGTCCACTTACTGTTTCAATTCTTTGAGTCACTCACTACCGTTCCAATAAGTGCCTTTCTTCCTTAAGTAGATCGGAGTCGTTTCTCTAGATTTCAATCAAGGAAATGAACTCTGGAATTTTGCACAAGAGCGTGGACTTCAAGGCCAGACACTCAAGGAATCACAAGGAGCCACCCTGTCCCATGCTCGCAGGAAGGAGAACTGGGGACATTAGGGGAAGGGCATCAGTGTCAACTACAAAATGGCTTTCTCTGTGTATCCAGCCAGAAGTCATACTTCTCACCCACCTGTCCCACTGACTCAGAGCCCCTTGGGTGAAAGTGAGTATTTTTGAGAAAAACCACATCATAACTTTACACATATGGACTTTGAACTTTTCATTGATCAGATTCACTACAAATGTGGAACATGAAACACCCACCACTCTCAAGGCCTCTTGGGCCTAAGTCCTAGGGATTCACAGTTTAACGGGTCCAACCTACATGAGAAGAGCTCAGAAAACTGATGGCAACTGAAGTTTGATACTTGTATCAAACACCCCATGACACAGCGCATCACCTTGCAACTTGTTCCCCGGAGACTGAGCACAGAAATAACATGGACAAATTTTCCATATTAACTTGTCATGTGCCGTCATAGCTGGAGAGGCCAGTGCAGGGTAATGAAGCCTGGGGGCTGTGCATCGAAATAAGGCAACATGGTCTTTGAGTGAGAAAGAGCCACAGGTTGTTTTGTACGGCTCGTCTGAGGTCAGCTGTTTCCAACTCATTCCCTTGCTTCTCTTTCTCCATAAATAAAATGAAAATTTAGCCCCTCAAGTGACTTCAGAACGAATTCTGGTGTGAATGGACACAGAACCCAGAGTGGAAGACATCGTCATGATTTGTGGGATTTCTGCATCAGACGTTGGGTGTCATCTTGGCTAACAGGCTTAGAAAGACTTACGGAGAAATAGAAACAGAAGAGACATGGTCCTAAAAGATGTAGGTTCCAGATAGGCCTGTCACTAGCCTCCTGTGTACATTTTCTTCTCAGCACTGAGGAGTTAAGTGGTCAGAAACATTACCTGATTGGATCACTAGTTTGCTATATGATCGAGACACGAGTTCTAACCACTTTAAAATATCTACCAGGCGGCTACTATTTGTGAAACATATAACAGCATATTCTCAGAGTCTTATAAAGTGCAGTCTCCTTTAAAATAAAATTTTTCTCTTGTTTTCATCATACAGCAACTTAAATCTGCATAAATTGTATGAAATCCTTATTCCTATAAAATCCAAAGAGGGGGTCCTGGCTGGCTCAGTGGTTAAGCATCTGACTTTAGCTCAGGTCATGACCTTGAGGTTTGTGAGTTCAAGCCCTGCATCGGGTTCTTTGCTGACAGCTCAGAGCCCGGAGCCTGCTTCGGATTCTGTGTCTCCCTTTCTCTCTGCCATTCCCCTGCTCATGCTCTGTCTCTCCCTCTCTCAAAAATTAATGGACATTTATATATATATATATATATATGTATATATATATATATATATATATAAAATCTAAGGAAATTAGGAATAAATAAATGAAAATAAAACTGGAAATATAGATTTATTTCAAATAGGTAATATTTATTCAAGTAGATTATTTTGTTGAAATTAAACTGCAAATAATGACTTTAAAAATAAAGGATATGTATTTAGTCATAAGGAAAACTTTGCCTCATTTATTGTTAATTTAGCATTTTGTCCCATCTTGGCTTAAATATACAATAGGGAAGATGCCTGTTTGCATTGGCACATTTTATGAAATATTAATAACTTGGACTTGACTGCTTGAGCTAATCAAGCTTCTCACTTTCATGAAACTGTCACAAAAACTTCTCTAGTGATGATTTTAATTAGCATTCACGTGTCGTGTGAATATAAAGTTTGCTAGCCGCACTACTGAATTCTGCATTTCATGGTATTCTCACCCCTACTGGGAGCAGAAACGTCTTCTCTGAAAATGAACTGTTGCAGATTGACAAATGTGTCTGCTCACAGTCTGAAGGTAGAAACGTCAGTGATGGCAGAGGTCTCCTTGAACGCACTCGTGCTCTGCCAGTGGGAGAGGCGTTACGGCCCAACTAGTCCGCCGCTTTTCTCAGATTCCTGCAAAACCCTGGTTTCTACCGCAAACGTGTACGTGTGGGCTTCAGCCGGGGCTAGGACTTAAACACAAAGGTCATTACTGTAGCGGAAAGAAAGAGCTGGGATTTAGTTACAGGCAGTAATTCAGGTGATCCAGACTACGCTTCCTGCTGAATGGTTTTTGCTTTGTTTTTTGTTTTTTAATGTTTATTTATTTATTTTTGAGAGAGTGGGGGACACAGAAACCAAAGCAGGCTCCAGGCTCCCCGCTCTGAGCTGTCAGCACAGAACCTACCGCGGGGCTCAAACCCACAAACTGTGAGATCATGACCTGAGCCGAAGTCAGACATTAAACCCACTGAGCCCCCCGGGTCCCCCTATTAAATGTTTACCAACACATAGTATAAAAATATGGAGAAACTGAAGGCCTCTGAGAAGGTTTCCCTGGCTAGGAGGGGGTTTGCGGTCCCAGGGGGAGAAACGCAGATTCTGAGCCTACAGCTAATAAAAACAGTAAGGTTCTTTTAATAAGTGAATTTCCCAGAATGCATTTTTTGTTGAGAAATTCAAAAGTAAGGAACTAGTGGGAGAGGCTACATACCTCATCGAGGTTCTAAATAATCCTGCGACCTATTGCTGCTCTCTGCTTTTCTCATGAAACTAAATATTCATAGTGACCTCCAAAACTGACGTCGATAAAAAGTTGTATAAATATGTAGAAACATGAGGTCCACCCTCAGATCCTTGTTTCACTTCCCTTATTTATCTCCTGTGCTGCTTGGAAGCCGGCAAGAGAAAAACCCCTGGCTCATTCCTGCCTTTCCTTGGGGGGCAGGGAGGATGTTAATGAGCCCAGCGCTGTCCGCTGTCTGAGGAAACAGAACAGGAAGGAGCCGGGAACACCGGGCGCTGCGGATGAACTGACCCGGTAACTGGTCCCCCGCAATGACAGCTAGCTGTCCCTCTCTGATACTTAGAGGGCAGAATCCTTGTTAAAGTCACTCACTGGTGGTATTCTGGCGAAGATCAACGTTTGTCAGCATGATGCTTGCACAATTTAAAAGGAAGAGTAGTTGAACCATCCTTTCCATTGCAAAAAGGGAAAAACGGGGACCCACTGGCAGGCCATTCCCATTTGTCCCGTGTTCTCGGTATGACAACCAAACACATCAGTCAGACATGTGGCGGCTTTGAGATCAGTGCATTGCAGGTTGCGAGGGGAAATTGTAAGTAGACCATCTAAGGACACTGAATCCCCAAGAGCTTTAATTTACAGTTGATGAATGCTTTTGAGCACATGAACTTCCACAATGGATTCCTGGAATCAAATCATTGATTTTTTTAAAATAGAAAGGAGTCTTAGATGGGGGCTTATCCTCTCTCTTCATTTCAGAGCGAAGACTGACTCAGGGAGCATGGTCTCCTTGTTAGGGGCATGGAGATGGTCGTTAGATGAAGTCTGGGTGAGGGTGTGCATTTCATGATTAACTGGAGCATGGCCGGGGGGAGGGTACTAACATCCTAAGCCTCACTGTTTTCATCTATAAAATAAGAGAGTGCCAATCATTTGAGGTTGTCACGAAGACTAGGCCCGATAGGAGCATAAAGTACCTTGTAAACAAAAAGTGTCTTACAGATGGCAGCTATAATTAGCAATGGTTGAAATCACATGATTAATTACTACCTTGTGATGGTGTGTGCCAGGGAAACGTGTGTTCTGCAGGTTAGTACCCATGTGACCCTCACCGTCACGAACTGTTACAGAAACAGCATCAGATTCACACGGTATGTTTCTTGTCCTGACTTGGATATCAGATAAGTGTGTAATTTGGGGTACCTCACTGTGACTTCTCTCAGTCTCTATTTCTCCTAAGTAAAATGTAGGGTAAGCCTATATTTCCTTTAAGTGCCTTCCCAGAGATAAAATTATATCATTATCTTTATCTGTCGTTGTTCCTAGTCTATGAAGAAGGTGTAAGGCCCTCATGCCTTTTAGACAAAGTAGGTGAAGACATTGTTCTCGACTTGACACAACGCTTCAGCCACCAATGGGGAAATGGCTGAATCTTGGCTGTGCCATTCCCTCTACAGTTCCTATTTCTTGTGACAAAATCAACCAGTATGAAAGTTACAGTGTGGCAGTTATGCTGGCAAAGCAATGGGACTTATGGGAAACCCAAGTTTGAAAAGGGAGGCGTGCACGTAAGAAGAAAACTAACTTCATTCAACCCTAAGGAGAGTCTATGGTAACATCAGGTGCTAAATTCAGGCTGAGCATATGAATAAAAGAAGAGATTTAACATTAACGGGGTTTTGTTTTTTTTTTTACTGTTTTGTTTATTTTTGAGAGAGCAACAGAGAGACAGAGACAGAGAGGCAGGGAGGGAGGGGCAGAGAGATAGGGAGATACAGAATCTGAAGTAGGCTCCAGACTCTGAGCCGTCAGCACAGAACTAGACACAGGACTTAAACTCACAGACTGTGAGATCATGACCTGAGCTGAAGATGGACGCTTAACTGACTGAGCCGCCCAGTCACCCCTAAAATAAAATCTTTAAAAAAATTATTTTGGGATCATGGACTAGAATGGGTTAAACACTTTCTTCACGTTGTACGAGGTCTCTAGATTACCCCAGTCCATCTTCCTGTGTTCCTCAGATGCCACAAAGCCATGTCTGTAAGTACAATTTGAGCTTCTTCACTATTGTACCACAAAGAGCTGTCACAGGACCTAGAAGGTAGTAGGCATTCAATGACATTTATTACATGAATGAAAGAAACAAGCCAAAGTCTTACTGAGCCACACTACATTCTTGGCAAGCCATTAGTGAGAAGTCAAATAAGGGACTGCACAAGTGATGTAAGATTCTAATAGGTTTATGTCAGGCGGGAATGTGCCAGAGCCCCAAATCTTCCTCCAAAGCTGACCTGGAAATATTCACTTCTTCTTGCACACACTGTCAAGAGACAAGGGGGACCAGAATTTCAGGGAGAGAAACTGTCTAAAGTCAGGAACTAGTTGTAAGGTTCAAATGCAAGTTTAAAGATCCCAGAAGGTTTTAAGCATCCTACTTCGGCTCAGGTCATGATCTCACAGTTTGTGGGTTCGAGCCCTGCATCGGGCTCTGTGCTGACAGCTCAGAGCCTGGAACCTGCTTCGGATTCTATGCCTCTCTCTCAGCCCCTTCCCATGCTTGCATTCTGTCTCTCTCTCAAAATACAATAAAGGCATAAAAAATTAAAAATAGATTTTATTTTAATTCCAGTTAGTTAACATACAGTGTTATACTAGTTTCAGGTGTACAGTATAGTGATTCAACACTTGTATCCATCCCCAAATAAGCTTTAATATGCAATTCCAGTTGCTGTCCACTAAACTGCTCTTCATGGCTGACCTTGGAGTGTGGATCCTGGCACGGGGGGTACTCACGTAGAGTCAGGGGTGATGACTGCCTCGAACACAATTAACCGTGAAATCCGGGATTTCCATCATATGTTGATATTGTCCAACATCCGCGGCAACAGGATTAGCTGCTTTCCAAGAAGAGTTGCTTTAACCCACATATCTTATAAAGACAAATATTAGAACTCCTCCAAACAAACTCTGAGCTCTTAGAGAATTTTTTTTCCCACAGAATCACAGAGTTCATCATTTCTTTATTGAAGATTCTTCTTTTGGTAATGTATTTACTTTTAAAAAAAGTTTTAATGCCTTTATTTAAATTCAATCTAGTTAACATGCAGTGTAGTACTGGTTTCAGGAGTAGAACCTGGTGATTCATCCCTCACATGTAACCCCCAGAGCTCATCCCAGCAGGGGCCCTCCTTAGTGCTTTTCTCCCAGTTAGCCCATCCCCCACGTCCCCTCCAGCAACTTTGAGTTTGTTTTCTGTGTTTAAGAGGCTCTTATGGTTTGCCTTCCTTTGTTCTTACCTTACTTCTCCTTCCCTTCCCCTATGTTTATCTGTTGAGTTTCTTAAATTCTGCATATTTTTACTGGCTTATTTCGCTTAGTATAATACACCCTAGTTCCATCCACATTGAGGCAAATGGTAAGATTTCATTCTTTTTGACCACCGAGTAGCATTCCATTGTGTATAGACCCCATCTTCTCTATCTGTTTGTCAGTTGATGGCCATTTGGGCTCTTTCCATAATTTGGCTATTGTTGAGGGTGCCTGGATGGCTCAGTCAGTTAATCCTCAGACTCTTATTCTTGGCTCAGGTCATGATCTCACAGTTCATGAGTTTGAGCCCCACGTCCAGCTCTACACTAATGGTGGGGAGTCTGCTTGCGATTCTTTTTCTCTTCTCTCTCTGCCCCTCCCCAGCTTACTCTCTCTCTCTCTCTCTCTCTCTCTCTCTCTCTCTCTCTCTCTCTCACACACACACACACACACACACACACACACACAATAAATAAATAAACTTGTTTAAACTTGGTATTGTCGATAGTGCTGCTATAAACATTGGGGTGCATATGCTCCTTCAAATCAGCATTTTTGTATCCTTTGGATAAATGCCTAGTGGTGCAATTGCTGTGTCATAGGGTAGTTCTATTTTTAATTTTTTGAGGAGCCTCCATACTATTTTTCAGAGTGGCTTCACCAGTTTCAATTCCCACCAACAGTGCAAAAGGTTTCCCCTTATTCCACATCCTTACCAACATCTGTTTGTTTGTTTGTTTGTTTGTTTGTTTGTTTTTGAGAGAGAGAGAGAGCGTGCGCGCATGCTCCCATGCATGGGAGAGAGGTAAAGAGAAAGGGGGAAAGAGAGAATTCCCAGCAGCCTCTGCCTGACGACTGATGTGGAGCTTGATCCCGTGAACCCATGAGATTGTGACATGAGCTGAAATCAAGAGTCAGACACTTAACAGACTGAGCCACCCAGGTGTCTCTCTTTGTTGAAGATTCTTCTGTGGATCCTTCTTATTTCCTTGAGAGATTAATATTCTAGAGGAAAACTGACATTCTTTGTAATCTTGCTCTTTCTATACTTCATAATCACTCCCCTACCATACACCATCCTCCAGCCATAATAATGTTTTTCCTGCTCTCTGGACACAAACATTCTTTCAGGGAACAGGATTTTATGCTGCCCGTTTGTCAGAAATACTCCCCCATCTCCGTTGTATTTGGCAAACTCCTACTCACTTTTCAAAACCTCTGTGGGGTGCCTTGTTCTTTCATCTGTGCCCTCACTTACTTGCTGAGACCATCTAGTAGAAGGCGCTGTCTTATGTTGGCTGTCTAACTTAACGGGCATGAGTCTTCAAAGACACAGCGTATCATTGATTTTTGTATCACCAGTGATTTGGGCTGAATCAAATAAATTGAAAGATTCAGGTCTGTCTAAACTTTGAAGAGCAAATGTATGTATGTTTCAACAGCAGGAGACTTTAAAAGGGAAAATGGCTCAAGAATGATAGAGGGCTCTCATAACAAAATTGCAAAGATATACTAGCTTATGACCTAACTGAGGAAAAAATTAATATCTATTTGAAGAGGCTTTTGTAGTTGTACAGGCTGTTCTCTAGTAAGTTAAGATAGCGATGGGAATGGACATAAAAAGGAAAAGGAACTAGGTGCAGAGAAGAGACAGGAACTCAGGAGGAAGGTGATTCATTCCGGAACAGTAAGATATCCATGGAGCTTTATTCTGCCATTGGAAAACAGGATTCTTTCATGGGAAGGAAGATGGCAAAGAAAGATGGCAGTGTCCACCAGACCACAGGCGGTGTGCCTGGGGACAGATTTCCATCCCACGTGGCTGATTGAGGTGTTGAGGTATATCAGTCAGATGGGTAAAATTTCCTAGTTCCATGCCCTCCCGGTGGTATTAACAAAGATCCTGACAGGTCTTCAATACAGGTCATACCTCTGCCCACATGGAGAAAACTGGCAAAGAATAGACAGGTCATTAGAGCCACAGCCAAATGAGTTAGTGGGGGTCCATCTCCAGCGAGATAAAAGAGGGTAAATCGTGGGGCACCTGGATGACTCAGTCAGTTGAGGGAAGACTTCAGCTCAGGTAATGATCTCACAGTTTGTGAGTCTGAGCCCCGCAGGGGACTCTGCACTGCCAGCACAGAGCCCACAGACCCTCTGCCTCCCTCTCTTTCTGCTATTCCCCCACTCAGGTACTCTCTCTCTCTCTCTCAAAAATAAATAAACATCTTTTTGAAAGAGTATAAATCAGAGTCTGAGGAGGGCAGTGAGTGGGCTGGGAATTTACAGCATGAGAGATTGAGATTTGGTGGCTCTTTGGTGTTTACAGAGAGAGGAGAGCGTAGAAGGGAAAATCCCCCCTAAGAACATGAGATGCAAAGCTTAAACAGTGAGATTTAATCTCCTCGCACAGATGAAAGTGGTGATTTTAATGCTTATTGGCTATTTCAGCTAGGTCCTCTCGCATAATGATGTTAGGGAAGATAAAAATGGAATATAGGGTCAACAATGCAACATGACTACTGTAGGCTACTCAACCCTAATCTTCATTAATAAGAAGAAATTAATAGAAATGTATTACCCAGAAAAAAATATGTGATCAAGGCTCTTTTGAACTATCAAGTACACACCCAAAAAAATGTCATGTTATGTTCTTAGCATAAATGTTAAAATGAAAAAAAGACACATGAACATATTAAGTGGAGATCAATAGTCAGAATTCAAAATAATCTCCAACTATGCTATATAAATGCATATACTCTGTATTAAAAACAAAGACGTACCTCTTTTCTCCAGTGGTAGAGATGCCCAAACAAAAATAAAATGATCTGTCTTTGCAAAATGTGCAGTCATAAAATATACTCATTGATCAAATGTTTTGTCCAATATATTAGTAGGTAAAAAAGAGATTAGAATTCTCAACTTAGTGATATCTATGAATTTTAAAATCAATTCTGTGGGGGGTGCATGTGTGGCTCAGTCAGTTAAGCATCCAACTTGATTTTGGCTCAGGTCATGATCTCCCAGTTTGTAAGTTTGAGCCCTACGTCAGGCTCTACGCCCACAATGCAGAACCTGCTTGGGATCCTCTCTCCCTCTTTCTCTGCCCCTTCCCCGCTTGTTTGCTTTCTCTGTCTCTCCAAATAAATAAAAGATAAAGTTAAAAAAAGTTTTAAAAAATAGAATAAAATAAACTGTGTTATTGCCAACAATAATGTTATGAATATTAGGATCCATGAGTGAGACTATCTCAGAGGATATACCTAGGAAACATTGTCATGGTCAAGAGCAGGTATTTCCTGCTAGTTACCTGTCAACAGTATATGAACTTTATTTCATCTTCTCCAATTCTTAAAAGTGCTATTTCTCTTTCTTGTCTCATTCCACTCTTCATAATAAGTGGAAACAGTAAACATGGCCATTTTGTCTCTTTTCTTATTTTAACAGGAATCTCTCTAACATTTCTTCATTCAAAATTGTGCCAGGAAAGGTCCATTACAGGAAATGAAACCACTTCAACTATTTTCAGCATAAAATCGGTTAACCTAGAGTGTTGGGTACTGATAAGATATTTGAAAGTGCTGGTGTAGTGGAGTCTTGACTGTTCATGCAAGAAAGTATGGCTTTCCTGACTTGGCTTTCTAAAACATTATAGTTTCATAATTACATAAACGTTATAGTTGCCACCTAACTTCCACCTTCCAGGTCTCATGTGTTTATCTAACTGGAAGGATTTAATTCATTTTCAGAATCCTATCTGTGAGGGAAGCTCTCTACTTTCAAGTTTCTGCAAAGTCTCGCTAGAAGGTGTGTGGAGAGTCTCTTCCATGGACACTTGTCCTTTCAAACATTCTTGTTATACTCGCCCTCCCTAAAAAGGGTGACCATAGTCCACCAATCACTGTACAGTCTCTGGATAACATCCTTCCAGGTCATAACCCCGCCTTACTCTCCTATAACCTGGGGACTTGATGGCCAACCACATCAGCACTCCTTTTGTTCATGCCTTAAAAAGGGGAAAGGGAATTGTTTAACTTTTATAAACACACGCTTAGAAAAGCAAATTGAAAATAGGGGTCGTGTTGGGAGCCATTTCTGAACTCACTAAGTTGAGAAAAAAATCCTTGTGAGATAAGGCAAGTTTGCAAGTCCTCTTGCCATCAGATGGTGACTGATATCCACACCCACTCAATTATTTTTGCTTGAGCGCCGACCCCCAAGGCACCTTGTTAATTGGTATCTGGAGTGACTTGTCCCCTTATTCTAAAATACACTGATTGCACCTTGTGAAGGAACTTTTAGGAATTTCTTCTTTTGTGTTTATGGGAGCAAATATTGCATTTCCTGAGAAATCTGTTTTTCTTCTCCTCCAGAAAACAGGCCTTTGACCCCTGCTCACAAAGAACTAACTCTTGCCTTTGCTATGCTAAAAACATTGTCTTGTATTTGAATGCTAAAGATACCTTCCTTCCTCATGTGATAAGCATCTAAGTCACCTACATCAATCACTATTGATAAAGATTATGCAGGAGTCTTCTACCAATCTATGTTCTGGGAAATGTTTACATACCAAAGAAATTTGTCATCAGAAATCACTAAGGCAAATGCCACTTCTGTGCTGGCCCCATACACTTAACGATAAACAAAGCTGAGTCTCAGTCAGTGCAGAGATGCCTGCCTGGTGATCAGAAAGAATCTTGTGGCTCTCTCATCCCTCCCTTTCACCGACACCGTCCATCCTTCAGGGAACCGTGGACCGGCTGGATCTGGACTAGAGTCTTAGTCCAGCTAGAGTCTTAGCTTCTGCAATTAATCAGAAGGTAGTGATTGATATTTAAAAAGCATTCTTCTTCCATCCATTTTACATTTCCATTGGCTCAGTCAGCAACTTGGCTGGATGGGTTCTTTATTTGTGTTAAGGGTTGAGGTGGGGGATGCAAATCTTTATTCCCGCCAGGTCTGAGCCCCTCATGGTCTTGTCTTTATGGACTGCTGAAGTCTCCCATGAATTTTTACCACTGGATATGACATTAAAATGAGGTACCCCAAATGTTTATCTAGAATTCTAACACATTCATCCTAACTCACATCACCAGCAGCAGTGCTATCTCCCCGTGGTTGTCAGGATAAACAAGCCCAGCTAATAGAATATTTGAGGCTATTGGATCAATGGCATGAGGAAACCAAAATGGCAGATCCACGGTCTCAGTGGAAACATTGTTACATCCTGTGATGAATCATCTCTCCCTTAGGCTCTAGACTTTTGACAGAGCGAAGACTAAATTCATGGTGATGGATAACAAGTATTTTGCAAATGGGCCTTAGAGGTAAGAGTGAGCTATGCTGTCGCTTCTTTAGCCACAGGGTTCGCAATCCCACGTTCTGGCTGTGGAGGGGACAGCATTGTTTCTTCATTGTTCTTTGAGTGCACATACGTAGGACAGTAGCCCACACAGTTGATGCTGTAACTGAATTGTCATGAACCAGCTGCATCTAATACCTGGATACATATCATGAATGAATGTCATGGTCAAGTGTGGTACCTTCTGTATTTGCCATTAAGAAAACAAAGAAAAAGAGATACTTAATCAGAAATAATGTACTGGGGAAAAATAATGTTGTATGGAATACTATGAAAGAGAATAAGACATTTAATAAGTTTACAGTGGTGGTCCTGGAAGAAATACGGCCGACATGGAAGTCAAGTCCATGTTGAACGTAGCTATGTAAGACCCACTATAATGGAAATGGGCCCGGGGAGTCAATCTGCCGCCAGAGAATGAGGCCATGTGAGGGACTTGGCGTCTTCCTCTACTTTGGTAGAGTGGGTCCTGAGCAATGTTAACCATTGGGTCAGTTTTATGGAATGTAAGTCTGTATTATTGAGGACTATGCTCAAATTGATAAAATTAGGAGGACTTCCTTTGGGGATCTTTTATTTATCTCTAATAAAATTGCATTAGGTTCAGAGAATGTTATCATACCAGTTACTTTATTTGGTATTTGTTTGTTAATACTTACTTAATGAGTCAGACACAGTTTTTTATAAATGCTTTGTAGTACATTTGAGAAGAGTTTAACTATGTGTGTGTGTGTATGTGTGTGTGTGTATAAACCAGGTCAGGGGCTCCTGGGTGGCTCAGTTGGCTAAGTGTCCAACTTCAGCTCAGGTCATGATCTCACAGTTCATGGGTTTGATCCCCGTGTTGGGCTCTGTGCTGACAGCTAGCTCAGAGCCTGGAGCCTGCTTCGGATTCTTTGCCTCCCTCTCTCTCTGACCCTCCCCTGCTTGAGCTATCTCTCTCTGTCTCTCAAAAATAAATAAAAAACATAAGAAAAATTTTTAAAAATTATAAACCAGGTTATATATACATGCTGTTTTTAACTTTTATTTTTTTAATTTTTTAAATTTAAATTCAAGTTGTTAACATGCAGTGTAGTCTTGGCTTCAGGAGTAGAACTCAGTGATTCATCTCTGACATATGACACCCAGTGCTCATCCCAACAAGTGCCCTCCTTAATGTCTGTCACCCATTTAGCCCATCCCTACCCACCCACTTCCCACTAGAAACCCTCAGTTTGTTCTCTGTGTATAAGAGTTTCTTATGGTTTGTCTTCCTCTCTGTTTTTATCTTATTTTTCCTTCAGTTCCTCTATGTTCATCTGTTACATTTTTTAAATTCCACATATGAGTGAAATCATATGATATTTGTCTTTCTCTGACTTACTTCACTTAGCATAATGCATTCTAGTTACATCCACATTGTTGCAAATGGCACGATTCCATTCTTCTTGGTGTCCAAGTGGTATTCCATTGTATATAATACCATCTCTTCTCTCTCCATTCATCAGTCGGTGGACATTTGGTTCTTTCCATACTTTGGCTATTGTCGATAGGGCTGCTATAAACATTGGGGTACCTGTGCCCCTTTGAATCAGCATTTTCGTATTCTTTGGACAAATACCTAGTGTTTTTAACTTAAAAAAAAAAAAGAGTAAATACACTACAAAGCTCCAACCCATGTTACTAAAAATAAGCTTTTCAAACTTTACCCCAGAACTTGCCCACAGGGGTTGTGTGAGTCCCAGAATGCTCGTTAAGACATGCTTCCTCGGGGACCATGGGCATCAGGCACTTAGGAATGTGTAAAACTCAAGAATCTTTGTAACTGCCCACATTACTTCTGTTTCTTTCTTTCTCTACCTCATTCTCCACAGAGTCTGAAAGTAAAAATTTTCCCAAGGAAAAGCCTCCCCTTATTCACTAAAAAGCATCAGAGAAAATGGCCAAGATCAGGGTGCACGTGACCCCAGGCATGAGGAGACTTGGCCACAACAAAGAACAAACACAAGGTGCTGGCTTTTGAGGGGGGGCCACATAGCTGTGTCCCCCTGAGTCTTCCGTGAGGAAGAAAGGGGAATGTGGGCATGCCATTTACAGATGAGAAGGGCGGGGTCTCATTCCCTCCGGGCCCTGTCTCATCTCTGCTCTGACAGAGGGGATCCATTCCAGGTCTGCCGAGAAGTCTGCACAATTTAACAACTTGACTAACACCCTTGCTAGGAACCAAGTCACTGAATTTTGTGACACTTCACCCAGACTGCGTGAAAAACAAGCCCTCGGGCTTCTGCTGCCTGCCTTCTTCTGGAAAGAAGTCCACTGTCTGACGGAGAGGACAGCGGGGCACCCCCCGTGGCCTGCCAGGGCCCTGGGTCTGACAGAGGCTGATCCTTCCAAGGTTTAACTAAGCATTTCACGGCGAATTTCTCACCTTCATCTCAGCACCAGGCTTTCATGACAGGGCTCTGGATTGGGTATTTGCTCAGAAGCCATTTTTTAATTTTAGCCTTGTTTGGCATCTGGAGAGCTGGGAGCCTTCCAAGCCAGCAAGTCACGATTTTGTTGCGTTGAAAGTCCTTCCTTTACATGTTCCTGTCCTCTTGCGTTTTTTAAGGAGCAGCGGGAGCAAAGGTAACCCACTAGCAACACCTGGTGGGAAGCCTCCTCTGCCGAATCACGCGGTGAATCAGGTGTATTTCCTACCTTTCCCATGCCTGCGGATGACAGTGTTGGCCCTGTGTCTCTAAAATCACAAGCCCACACCTTGTCATTTCAAATCAGAGCCCCATTTATGGTGTATGGTTGGGGGCGGGGAAGGCATTTAGTCTCCAAAACCTTACAGCAAATTTCCAGTGATACCTCTCAACTGGCATGTCCATCTTTAATTGATACGGCCATTTTTGGCTAAAGGCAATGTGGGAACAGGAAATGGGGGGGAGTCAAAGGAGGAGGGGCCGCAGCTGAGGTAAACTGGTGATAAATGGAGAAAAAAACAATAATTAAAAACCCCTATGCTTGGCATAATGTTTACTAGGGCCAGTGCAGACTCCTGAATAAATGCATGATTTTAATCATTAAGACCTTATTTCACATCTCAGCCCCAGATCTGGCTTTACCCAACTGTAAGACTTTGAGGGCATCAGGTAACCTCCTGGGGTCCACCGTTTTCTTCCGAGACATGAGGGTCTATAATGCCCCTTTGGTTCTCAAATCCTGAACTTGTATTGCTTTTGACATACGTGTAAACGATGAGCTCCTCAACCTGCAAGTCCAAGGATGATCCTCAGGCAGGAGGAGCCGTGGACAAGCTGCTCCATCCCTGGGTGTGACCCCGCCGATGTTGGCACACCACAAACGTGCCCTCTGTGTCCCCGTTCAAGGAGACACGACCCATCGCATCTGTCACTGTTTTTGCCCGTGTGTTCAGCTCTCCCTTCAGTACAGTTGTTCAAATCGAGACGTGTTGACTTTGTCCTCTGTCACCAGAATCTCATCTGCCTCCTTTTTGTCCTCTGCTAATTGATAACAGATTGCTGCACATGAAGCGTGGCTTCTAACACTCAGAAGACAAAAGGGACTTCCGTCTCACACCTTGTGTCACATCGCCTGCTGGCGTCTCATATCACTGAATATTTTTCGAAGGAGCACAAAAAGAAAAGTGGATGTATTTAAGGCCATACTAGCGAGACCATGTTTATCTTTGCAGAGTAAGAAGCATTGAAGGTGTTGTAAGCCAAGGAACACCGTCCTAGAAAACCATAACAAAAAGAAGTCCACTCAGCAATTTGCGTGATCTCAGAGATGGAAAGAAGAACATAGAGATTTAAATGAGTTGCCTTTAAAGAAAACTACCAAGTATTCAATAAGCACACAAGGGGATGTCTCTGAACTCCTAAAAGCCCTTTTTCAGTCTAATTCAGTTGGCATTTATGTCAAATTTATGTATATCTCTAGCTTTTCAGGAAGTATCTTCTTTATCCAAATACATTGTACATTCCTGAAGGACAGAAATGTGTGTTAGGGACTCAGTCGACATGTGTTTCTTCAATGATTATTGGTAATTACAGTTTGTAGAGTACCTTGTGATAAGTCGTGTATAGATCCAAACTCAACGTCCATGTTTCCAATTTCAAGAAGCTTACAGGCAGTTGAGGGAGGGTGCTGTGTTAACAGACTGGGTTGGGAGTCACGTCAGTTCCGCGACTGAAGGTGGATCCTGGGTGAACTAGGTGGTTCCATCATCCGCAGAAGAGACCTAATGGGGCGTGCCTCCAGCTGCAGGGAGGCCCCCGGAGCCTCAGCAGTCCGCAAATATGGCATCTCAGCTTGTCTCTCCAGAAAAAGCAAAGATTGTTTGTTAAACAAGCATTTACGTAACATACTCTTGCGCATCAATATTATGAAAATTATGAATCTCAACTCACTGAATCCTCACAATCTCTGAAGAAAGGACTATCGTCACCCCATTCTACAGATGAGGACACTGAGGTCCAGAGATGTTACTAACAAGTTGGAGAGCTGGGACTTCCCTCTGGTCAACCTGGCTTCAGATTCCATGTTCTTCAGCACTTGGTTGGCGCAAAAAGACAGGCATGTGAGAGAGGACGGTTTCTAGAGCTGTCTGACTTCCAATAGGTAAATATAAATTGAAAACTGATGCTTTTTTAAAATATCTGATGAGACTGAACTTGGTTTACCTTTACTTTTCATTGAACTCTTTTCAAAAATCTCTAATTTCCTTTCCTGTTAATGTAATTAATCTGTTGTTGATTTGCTGCACATACTGATTCTCCCCTTATTAAAAGTAATAAATTTTGGTTGTCATAATTTGCAAATATGTATTTCTATTCAGTCATTCAACAAACACTTATCAAGAGTTTATTATGGGTGAAATTTTGTGCTAAGCCCTCGAGACATAAGGACGAAGTATCTCTTGCCCCCGCGTGATTGAAGTTGACCTAAAGGCACAGACATTTAAACAAACACACATGTTAAAGGGCCACCATTTTGATTATTCAAATCTTCTTTTCTTATTTACTAGCTGTAAGACACTAGCCAAATAGGTGACATCTATTTCCTTTGATTTCCTTATTGATAAAATCAAGGCACCACTGCCATCTACGTCCCTGGGTCATACAGAGAACTCACGGAGTGATTCACTTAAGGTGCCCTGCCAAATGTAAGCTGTCATAAATGTTACCTACAGATCAGGAGGCAATGCTTACCAGTAAACACTACACACAGATAAACAATAAAGGCTATAAATGAGGTATAAAGAAACATAGAAGTAAAGAATCAAGCAGATTTTTGAAGATTACCACAGCAGAAGTTTCACGAAGGATGTTCCAGGAGTATTGGGGCTTATGGGTCGAGTATGCTTTTATCCCCCAGAAAGTCACGCGAGGAAAGGAATTCTTTATAGAGCAAGAGGAACAAGAATGAAAAACCATAATTGTAGTAAGCTGACTGAAACGTGGCCCACTTAGAAAGGAAGGAGGGCAGGGCAAAACGTACTGCCCTAATAGATGGGGAAATAGAAAGATATAAGCGTTTCATATTTATACTTATTCTATATTTGAACTTATTCTGCAAACTGAAGTATTAACTCTGAGAAATAGAGAGTCTTCTGTTGCTGATTCTGTTAATGTGATTTCAAAACTGGCACATTCTTTAATAACCTTATTTATAGGGCTAACTGTCTATTTTAAGAGGATGAGGATGGCAGAGGCACAACTTCATAGAAATCAGCACCTGATGTCACTAAGCAGATTATTAAAATGTGTCACCAGCTGTGAGGACAGGAAGACACAGAGTGTCAGTACTGTCACATGGTAAGCCTCACACCTGTTCCTATGAGGCTGGAAAAAGAACACACAGACTCTTCGACAACTACCTTCACACCAAGGATGTCAACTCTCATAGGGTTTGGGTCACTTTGTTATTCCTTCGGTAGTAAAAGTAACACTATTGTTTGAACCTGTCACAATATTGGGTGTTTGGATTTTGTTTTTAATTTCACTGTCCCCCTTTTATAGAAAAGGCTCAGAAATAAAAGGCCACACAGCTCCTAAGTGATGAAACTAAGATACTAGTTCTGATGTTTTTTCCACAACACAATGCTTGAGTGTGCGCACATATGTGAATACACCCCACACACATACGTTCCTTGCACACACACACACAATATGACTGAATAAGAATGTGTTAATCAACACAAAAGGCAAAGCTCTGGAGGTCAGTAAGCTCAGTGGGTAATGCACTAGTGATGCCCTCCATTCTCATCCCAGAAAACACGGCAGGCACTATACTCGCTTCCATTCCCTACCTTTCCTCCATGTCTCCATCTTCAATTGTTTACTCTATAACCCGATTTTACTTTAGTCCAACTGTCGTCAATATTCCCTGCAGTAGAGTGAGAAACACTTGGATTTTCTAAATTTCCTCAGGACATAACTCTGAAACAAGAACGCTTCAATGACGAATTAGAAGAATCCCAAGTTATAATGTAACCTGCTTGGTCAATAGATTTTACTGGCTTATTGAAGTAGAATTGACCTACAATAAAAAGGACTCATTTTAATGTTTATTTATTTTGAGAGAGAGAGAGAGAGAGAGAGAGAATCCCAAGCAGGCTCCATGCTGTCAGCACAGAGCAAGACATGGGGCTCAATCCCATCAACTGTAAGATCATGACTGAGCTGAGATCAAGAGCCAGATGCTTAACCAACTGAACCCCCTGGGCGCCCCCGAAATGACACATTTTAAATGTTCAATCTGATGAAATTTTCCAATGTGTAGAGTCCTATGACTATAGTCACATGACATGGGGCTTGGCCATTACCTCCAGAGTCCCTTCACACCCTTTTGTTCCCAGTCCCAGAAATCACCATTTCTGCTTTCTGTCAATACCGTTGTGTCTTTTCTAGAATAACCTATAAACGGAATCATACAGTGGTAGTCTTTTGTGTCGATAAGTGTGAATTCCTGAGGGCTTGCTTAGCAGAACAGATAGCTTAGTCTACCACCACAAGGAAGTAGTTCATCCAGAGATTATATCTTTTTTTTTTGAGTACGTATTCAATGTTCTATATGAGATGTAACCTGCATTCAAAAGTAATGTGCCTACAGTTCTAAAAACTAGTGAGAAGAAGGAAGGTGAATTGTGAGTAGAGCTTACTGTTGGTTTTGGGAAAATCTCATTTAAGCCTTAAAAGATCGTACAAACATTCCTTCTAGTTGTTAGTGCAGAGGGGGCCAAAGGTGGTTACATGGGCAAACAATCAAACTTTTCTGCTTTTGTTGGAGAAATCATGGGAAAATTATATTTCGGAAATACTTCTTAAGGCTGTCCCAATTCCATTACATACTGAAGTGTTATCAGTCATTGTTTAAAATTTGTTTTCTTTGTTTTACCAAATATTTAGTTTTATTTGCTATTTGTGTTTCACTTGTGATTCTTATTCTTTACTCATAATTGAACCAACATCTATTTTGCAACACACTGCTTTGGGCTGTAACCATGACCATTACGACAAATCTTCTGTTAGGGACAGAAGGACCGGGAACCAGATGGGGTCAGCTGAGGAAGAAAAGAAGGGGGAACATGTTCAAATAAGGGACGCACCTCTCTCGATGCCTAAACCCTTTCCTTTTACAGTTCCTGTCACAACAAGTCTCTTTCTCCACTAACCCCCAACACAAGGCCTGAGCTTCTGAGCCCAAACTTGAGTTACCCTCCCCTCAGACTTGAGAAAAGGAGGCTGAGTTTCAGTTTATGAATCCAAACGGTAGACAATCAAGAGACAGTGAAATATAATGATTCCACTGTGGCTACGACTTCAACATCTCTTTCTGCTCAAGACCTTGACTCTCTCTCCTCGTGTTTCCTCATCTCTTTATTTATGCACCACGCTAACCCCTGGAAAGTCACAACAACTAAGGTGATTCCCACCCTAGCGGGCCTCATAGGAAAAGGAAATATAGGTTACTAATTCTAGGCTTGCATGGCCAGAACTATAAGAGACACATGCATATACTGCTGACATTCTCTAGGTGGATTAGAGAATGATCCAGATGAGAGGTGACCTTTGAACTCTTGGAGATGGGGCGGGCCAAAGGCACACCTGCCGGAAAGCAGAAATAAGAAAGCTCACTATGAGGTGCCTGGGTGGCTCAGTTGATTAAGCGTCCGACTTTGGCTCAGGTCATGATCTCACGGTTTGTGGGTTCAAGCCCCATGTCGGGCTCTGTGCTGACAGCTCAGAGCCTGGAGCCTGCTTTGGATTCTGTGTCTCCCTCTCTCTCTGACCCTCCCCTGCTCACACTGTCTCTCCCTGTCTCTCAAAAACAAGTTGAAAAAGACATAAAAAGAAAACTCACTATGCACTGAGAGAAACTCATGAGTAATTCTCTTCACCATCAAGACATTCCTAAAGCATTAAGAAGTTAAATGTCAGTTATCTTCCCACGCTAAAAAATAAGATTCATGCATGGGTATGGACCAAGAAAACAGAAAACAGAAATTCTTAACCTATTTAATATTATTACTAATCCCTTAACTATCCCCAGTTAAATATTCTTGAAGCTTCTCTGACTTCCATTTCATGAAACCGGAAGCGTGAATCAATCAGTACATTTGGGAGGCAGTGAAATCAAGAAATCAAGAGCTCTTTTCAGGAGGTTAGCTCTTGTCCTGTCGAGGGGCCTCCTTCTGGGCCCTTTTCCTCTTTGGTCCGCCCTCCATCTGGCTTCATTTCCTGAGCCTTCTCATCCTGCACCCCACTGTTTGCCACTGACATCATTTCCTCTGCTTTTATTGCTAACGAGGTGGAGTCTGCACGTTGCTCTGTTCCAACTACCCGGTGTTCACCTCCTGCCGAAGGCAGGGCTCTGATTAAGGACATTCGTGATTAGATTAAAATGTTCCTTCTCCCTCTTTTCCTAACTATCTTTTTTAACACATTACGCTGTGAAAATACAGCTGCACTGTGCCTCCACTCCCTTGTAGCTCAGACCAAAAGCTGAGTTCACAGGGGTCCCAGATACTCTTAATTTTAAGGATAAATTCTTGTTTAAAATAATCCTGGGGCACCTGGGTGGCTCAGTCGGTTAAGCATCCAACTTGGGCTCAGGTCATGATCTCATGGCTCATGGGTTTGAGACCTGTGTCGGGCTCTGTGCTGACACCTCGGAGCCTGGAGCCTGCTTGGATTCTGCATCTCCCTGCTCGCTGTCTATCTTGCAAAAATAAATAAAGTGTTTTAAAAATTTTTAAATAACCCCCAAACTAGGTCTAGGAAAACAACTGTAGCGTTTCAGATGATAAATAAGGCAAAACAAGACTATTACACTGGTATCACCATCCCTAAAGATGTATGACACATTATGAGCAACTTTACCACGAAGATATAGATATAAAACAAGGCCGCTGGATCTGAGGACATTATAACCAGGCTCGGAAACAAGACATTAAAATACAAATCCTAGTCATGATGTATGGATGTTAATAGTATGCATGTGATTAATTGCTTAATAAATTTTGGGAATAAAAATTGTTGCAGTTCTCTACTTCGGGTTGACGTGTAATGTACTAAATTGCTACGTCCTTCCCTAAAACCTAGATCACCAGATGCACAGCTTGCTTGTGCCTTGGGGTTACATTGTAGTCTGCCAGCTAATAAATAAGTTTTCTTTTCTCCCATCCTGGTTGGGGCTGGAGATAAGGGGAAACTAGCCTTGATTGAGAAGATCTTTCAAGTCTGGTGTTGTGTTAATAGTAGTGACCTACATGTCCTTTGAAATTCAAGTTAACACAACTTAAAAAACACCTCCCTTCCCTAAGGAATTCTGCCTGCCTACACACTAGGAATGGGGAGGGAGGGCCTGAAGGTGGAAGAGGGGTGATTTACAGCTTCATAAGCCTTCTCACTGCGACCCCTTGTGATAGACTGGGGAACTGGCCTCTCTTTGGGTCCCATTTCGTCTGTGTGTCGTGGACGGGGGCTCTCCCACAAGGGGGAGACTTGGTTAGAAAATCTGTTGTCTATCGGTCACTCAAATGGCAGTATGATGTTCTGCATTGTAATAATGCTGGTGGTTTGCCTCAATATCTAGCAAATAGATACTGCCCGATCAAACCATCAACTCGTAGTTGGTTAAGTGACCAATATTGCAAGTTGTTACCACAATAAAGCCTAGTAAAATTCAGTGATTACAGGTAAGATCATCCTCAGCTTTCCAGCTTCATCTGCAACCATTTCACACACGCCTCCATCAAACAACTAAGATTCTACATCCACACACGTGCACACATGTAATATCTAACTTGCTTATGTGGTCTTACTCCCCAAAAGTCTTCCAAACTTTCACTGCTTACAGAAAGTCTCTTAAGATGCAGAGAAAGGATTGTTTGGTCAGTGGTGCCTTCCTGAACCCTACTTAAGTGCCATTCCTTATGACCCAAGCAGATCAATGACTGAGGGAAAAAAACTACACAACATTAGAATTATCTATTTGTGAATCTGTCTCCAACATTAAGTTATAAGCTCTCCATATCATTTCATATTTTTGCAATATGTGATTATAATATTCCAAGGGGTGATCTTTGGACTACTATCTATCTAGATACCTCAAAAAGCCCAAATATTGGGACATTTCATCTTTGGTTTCTAATCTGTGTCCCCAAAGCACCTTGCGCTGTTCCAATGGAAAATGGGTGTTTAATATATATTAGTAAGTCTGACTTGAATAATGAGCTATGCTATAAAAGGGTTGAATTATATCAATAATTAAAGTTTTAGTCAAATCGTGTGATAAAGAACAGGCTTAATTCACCCTAGAAAGGGCGCAAAGCTCTTGATAATGACAAGATTAAAGGCCTATTAATATTTCAGGGAAAGTGTGATCATTAACATTTGTCTATTATGCCTTCCTATTTTTAGTGCTATATCACTTCAGGACTTAACATACTAACTGTAAGAAATTCAACTTTACATGTACTTGATGTTTCTTGTTTGGTGCCTCTTGGAAAGAAGTAACAGCAAATATGAAGTTCTGAAAGCTCTAAAATAACATAGTTCTAGGGAGAACAAACAACGATAAACTATAGAGCATCTCTAAGTCAAGTAGCACGTGTCTGTACTGGAGAGAAGTCTCGAATTTAGGAAAGATGCTAAAATATAGTTAACAGAAAGTCAAGTAGCCAAGAAAAGTTGTCTCTCAAAAATAAATACCGAAAATAACGATTATCATGGTTGGAATGATAAGCGAAAACGTACCAGTAACAGATGTTGGAAGTGCGTTTTAACTAAGTCCCTAAAGCAGGGGACCGAGGGGACAGTGTGCTACTCCTTTCTCGCCTGTTATTTTGCCCAACAGGGTACTGTCTGCTTTCTTGTAAGTGAGTGAAAATGTAATGTAGAGAACTCAGAATTCTCTTGCAGAGAATCCACTATCCGAATACACTTCAAGAGCAGAGTGAAAATTAGCTTATTAACCAGGCATGGGATGGTACCTCCCTCTATAATTTCTCTTCACTTTATTTCCCCAAAAGCTCTGATGCAACTTCAAATTAAGACTCATATAAGTTTGTCGAGGAAAATACTTATTGCTCAAAGGAAAAATATATGATGAAGCGTCTCGTTTTATTCAAATCCTCCATCAGTTTGATATTCCAACAATAAAGGTATTTATTAAATTGCAAGGCCAAAAATATGTGGTGCTTTGGAGAAAGATGTGCTCACGCCCTGGAGTGAGCACTGCTGGACATGATCCCGTACAAGTTCATTACTCAATTAGAAGAAATTGCGTAATTACACAACGCGTTATTTGTCATTTCCAGCTTGGGAGAGCAAATACCCTCAAATATCGATGACACTTCAGCGAGCTGTGCCCGGCTTTGACCTTTGCACATATTGGTGTGAAATATTCCCACCATCAAACGAGTAGGGCCTGGCATACGGGCTACATTGCTAACCCGGTGAAAGGCATTATCAGTATCTCTCAGAGACTTCTCTGTGTGTGGCCCAGAGCTACTGCTCTGCATCCGTCTTCCCTGACAAATCCCTTTCTACGGCTTCATCACTAGCTCCACATTCAGGGGCCCATATGGCTAAAGAGAATCATTGTGAAAATAGCCCAATTAGGCGGCCCAGGATAGAACATACAGGAATATATATAGGAACAGGCATATGTGTGAAAAAACGTTACACTCAATGAAACGTTAATATATAAATAGTTCATGGATGTACGGTGAGCTAAAGAAAATTAAAATATAGGAGTAGTATTTAAACTATACACTATTTTAGATGCATTCTTGCTAGTTTGATATCACTGTAACATTACAGTGAAGGAGGAACTCAAAAAACAACTCCCCAGTGGTGCCTTGCTCACCAATTTTCATTCGACATGGCTTCATGCTTTCACGACAGTCCATCGTTGAAGGGCTCTGCTAATCCCATGGACCATCCTTGGTTCCCTAGTAACTGACAAAGTCTCGGGGTTCAAGCTCAATGATCGCAATAATGTGGGGTTGTGAAAAGGACTCAATGTGGAGTCCGAAGACCTGCCATGTGGATCTTGGAGTAGATACAGTCACGTTGTCTGCTTCTCTTGGTCCTCATCTGTTCAATGGACGTCAGAATAAGATGCACAGGGTTGTAGAAAAGATTAGACAGGATGATACAGGTAAAACTCCTCAGGACAGAAGTGGTTCTTGTTACTACAGACTTTCTTAAAAATCCAGTTTTAAAGCATATACCACATATGTGTACACAAGTGTCCCATTAAAATGAGAGGTGCATGAATTTTGTAAAAAAGTGAATGATTTATGAATTTCTTTCACCTCAGTAATTTATCAACCTGTACAAAGACAGCAACGTGCAATTAGGTCAGAGGTTAGAAGCTTCTATAAGATGAAGTCGGAGAGAACTAAACAGTATTCAGATTGTCATCCTGAAATTGTGGCAGAGCAAAATATATTATGGGGAAAGTATACTAATTATTATTTTTTTTATTTATTTTTATTTTTATTTATTTTTATTTTTTTTATAATAGTTTATTGTCAAATTAGTTTCCATATAACACCACGTGCTTCTCCCCACAAGTGCCCCCCACCATGACCATGGGGAGAGGAAGGGGGAAAGAGAGCGGGGATGAGTGAGGGACACGGATCAAGGGAGACTATTGAATACTGGAGAGGAACCATAGACTGAGGGGGGAGGGGGAGGGAGGGGGGGATGGTATACTAATTATTAAAAGGCAATTCTGAATGAGTATTTTTAGGAAGGACTGGCTGATGCCTAAGAAAGACTTATGGCTATTTTGGTTTTTATTAGAAGAATCCTTCCTCATATATATTTACCCAAGTGTCCTTTTTATTCAGAGACAGTAATGTAGTTTTATATGAGAAAGTTTCCTTCAGCATCTAGATTTACTTAAGAAGTTAGAAGTAACAGGGGCGCCTGGGTGGTTCCATCGGTTAAGCGGCCGACTTCAGGTCAGGTCATGATCTAGCAGTTTGTGAGTTTGAGCCCTGCATCGGGCTCTGTGCTGACAGCTCAGAGCCTGGAGCCGGCTTTGAATTCTGTGTCTCCTCTCTCTCTGACCCTCCCCACTCATGCTCTGTCTCTCTCTGTCTCAATAATAAACAAAACATAAAGAACTAAAAAAGAAAGAAAGAAATTAAAAGTAACTATCACAGGAGCACCTGGGTGGCTCAGTCAGTTAAGAATCCGACTCTTGATTTCGGCTCAGGTCATGATCTCGTGGTTAATGAGTTCGAGCTCCATGATGGGCTCCGCAGGGACAGGGAGGAGCTTGCTTGGGATTCTCCCTCTCTCTCTCTCTGCCTCTCCCCTACTCTCATGGAAGCTCTCTCTCTCTCTCTTTCAAAACAAATACATGAACAATTTTTTAAAAGTAACCATCACAGGTCCCATCTAGGATGCTGTGGAGAAGTCACTGCTCAGAATTTCATTTGAATTTTTCTGATGATATGGAAATTTAAGAATGCAAATAACAAAATTCAGTTAGTACAATAATGTCTGGCCCATTTAGCCAAACCCTAAGCTAAAGTCGATTGGGCTGAAATGAGCGAGTGCTGTGAAAGTCACTGGGTAGAGGGGGAGAGCCGTGGTGTGGAGGAAGAGGGCTTGGGAGCGACAGCCCGAGCGCCACGTGGTGCGGAGGGAGAGACCCAGGCGACTCCGGGGGCACAGCCTCTGGGCCTGTGGGACCCCTTCCAGGCCTCCGCGGGGGCCCGAGCAGTGTGTCCACATGGTCCTCCGATATTGAAAGTTTATAATCTTGAATTCTATTTCTTTCCTTGAAGACGGATTATGTTGATTCGCTCAGGCTACTGTGACCAAACGGCATGGATGGGTGGCTGAAAAACAAGCATCTATTGCTCCCAGTTCCGGAAGTGAGGAAGCCCCGGATCAAGGGGTCTTCTTCCTGGCCTGCAGCAGGGGCCTTACACTGCGTCCTCACGGGGAGCAGAGACACAGAGAGAGGGAGAGAGAGGGAGAGAGAGAGCACTGACTCCATTATGAGAGTCTCACCTTCCAGGACTGTCTGTCCCCCAGTCCCCGGCCTCTGGAGAGTCGACTGTGTGAGCTGGGCTTTTCCTTGGCTCAGCCCACTTTTTAGTTTAGGATTGATGTTTCCTGTTCATGCAGCCTTAGTTACTAACGAACATCTGCTCCCCAGCTTACACTCTTCTGCCCAGATTTTACCCTCTCTGTCTTGTCTCGTGTTCTTTCTCTTCTGCAGATTTATGCTTTTGAAAATTCCCAACAAAATTACCAGCTAGATTTGGGGGCGGGGGAAGGAGCTAAGCATTTGGATTCCAAAGTATGCAGGGGAAAGAGAATCTAGAAAATAGCTACAAGAATTCTGAAAAGCAAGTGTAAACAGAAAGCAAGATCACGGGGCGCCTGGGTGGCTCAGCCGGTTAAGTGTCTGACTTCAGCTCGGGTCATGATCTTAGAGTTTGTGAGATCAAGCCCCGTGTCAGGCTCTGTGCTGGCAGCTCGGAGCCTGGAGCCTGCTTTGGATTGTGTGTCTCCCCCTCTTTCTGCCCCTCCCCTGATCACGCTCTGTCTCTCTCTCTCAAGCCATTTTGCTGGCCCGGGGGAGTGCCTGGAAGGCTGTGTAAAGCTGCAGGGAGACGTGACACCCACACCGAGTGAGCCGGAGGCACGGTCAGGATGGGACGCGGCCCCGGGCATGTAGTCTGAGTCATTACATAAGGGCTCTCCTAATGCCAGATTTCTAGTTACAAGCCCCGTTAGTTAACTATGTTGTTCAGAGCAACTTGGTTTGAGGTTTCTATAATTTTTAATGCAGAATATTGTGATACATTTTTTTTAGTTTTTTCGTTTCTCTATAAAGAGAGAGAGAAAGCATAAGCAGGAGATGGGCAGAGAAAGAGGGAGAGAGAATCCCAACATGGGGCTCGAACCCACGAACCATGAGATCATGACCTGAGCCAAAGTCGGACGCTTAACCGACTAAGCCACCCCGGTGCCCCGTGATACATATTTAAATAGGTATTTTCTCAAGGCACTGTCTTGGATTTCAGGGAGGGTTTTTGAGTCATCCACACACGGCCCTCCGAAATATGAAAAGCCAGAATAATACCACAGGAAGTGATTCCTCACTTTATAAATAATCCACAACGGACTCCTCTGAATACAATACACCCCGGAGCATGTAAGATGGACACTGATTTATAACCATTTATATTCTTCTAACATGAAAGTAATATCCTTCACCACTTAGAATTTCACTATTTGTGAAGCTGTGTTATGTGTATTATCTCAGTCAATCTAGGAGACCAAAAGAAGCTCACAATGGCCAGGATCCTAAGAGTATTTTCTAGGAAGAGTTCCGTCCATCTCAGCCCACCCGACGCTGGTACTGATTTACTTTGTGGTGCCCCATAACCATGCAAGTGCCATAAATCCAGAAGGATCCCCACTCACAAGGGACCTCCTATCTCCCAGAGCAAACCCACATTTTCTGTTCGATGGCCACAGGTTCTGTAGCCCCACTATCAAGTGGGGAGCTCATGGGCCAGACTTCCATGATCATCCATGATCCGGCCTCGGGCCACCTTCTCCCTCCCAGTCACTTGGCCACGCCTTCCTGTCATGTGCCCGGGACGGAGAGTGGCCCTAAACAGCCCGAATGTTCCCTCGGCAAGAGGAAACGTTAGTCAGGCTTCTTCCCACTCTTTGCTGACAGTACTTTAGAAAGCTGGGGAATTCTGTCTGCCCTTCGTGATGGGAGTTAATCTATTTTAGAGCCTCGTACAAGTTGAAGGACTTGGCGTCCCTCCTGCCAGGTGTAAACAGCCCCCAGTTTCTCCTGGAGGGGTGGAGCCTAACTTGGGAGGGGGGTGTTTTGCTCCCAGTGGCAAAACTACCTCCTGTCACAAGGACACGGTTTATTTTTTTCTCTGGGTGACTCCTGGCAAACACCGTGGCTTTGCTCCCCCTCATCCAGTGTTTAACCTCCGAGGGGTGAAGGTCAGGCAGAGCCCTGGCCTGTCTCTCCTACTGTGATGACCTTGAATAAAGTCTCCTCGCCTGTCTACCTCCGTCTGGTGTCGTCCGTGCTCTGACATCCCCCGGGACACCGTGGGGTGTGTTGGCGGCCGCTGAGCTCATGTCTCCTCAGCCTGGACCCACTTCCTCTCCTCGCCCTCAGCTCTCCGTGCATCTTGTGTCAAAGGATGTACCATGTGGCGAATTGTGCTTGTTTCAACCCACTGGCCGCTTCAAGAAACTTCTTGAAGAAAGAAACTGCTTCATTCGAATTTTTGTTCTTACAGCTTACTCCAGTGTTAGGTGCTCAGGGCCCCTCAAGAAATGGCCTGGTATCCATCAGGCAGAGTAAACAACCTTTCCTCTCACCAAACAGACTCTTAGCCTCTTATTTTATTGAATCTTTTTTTTAAGTTTATTTATTTATTTTGAGAGAGACAGAGAGAATGTGAGCAAGGTAAAGGCAGAGAGAGGGTAAGAGAGGGAGAGAATCCACAGCAGGCTCTGCACCGTCAGCACTGCCCAATTCTGGGCTCAAACTCATGAAACCGTGAGACCGTGACCTGAGCTGAAACCAAGAGTCAGACGCTCAATGGACTGAGCCACCCAGCCGCCCCCTTATTTTATCGAATCTTAATAAGTAAATTCGATCCAGAAAGGAAGTTGGGGGTCAGAAACCCCGTAGGTAAATCAGAAACAAACACTCGCATTGCTGCTCAGTCAGAGAACGAGGGAACTAGACCACAGGCTCTCTCCTTCCGGGAGGTGAACAACCCTGTGCAAAACAGGTGATGGTAACACCAAAGGCAGTCACTTCTTAACCTCCAAAGGGATAGTTTCCTCCAAATGAACTGGAAACATCTCATTGATATTTCCATATAGGCTAAGGCTGTGATGCGTTTCCCAAGTGTATTTTAAACATTAGTAAAGCAGATGGGGAAACACAATAATTGCAAAATCAGTATCAAAAAGAAAAAGAAGAGGGAAGAAGAATACTAAGCTTTTGGGGCCCTATAATTTTCGGGGAACTGTTCTAAGCAGTGCGCTGCGGCCACAGGCGGGCGCCCGGACACTGAGGACACAGCCCCGAGAGGCTGCATCACCGCGCCCAGGTTTGCTCTGCAAGCGCGCGCCACAGCCGGGGGTCAAGCCCAGACCCCGTGACACCCGACCCTGGGTTAAGGGCCGCTGCATTATAAAGAAGCAACAAGCTCACGGTGATGAATTCAGACGTTGTCCTCCGAACGGTGGCTTTGGCCTTGAACACCACTCACATACGCACTTACACATCGTCATGAGCTTCACAAAAAATAATCACTAACTTTTCCAACAAACAGCCCAAGATGTTGGGGAGAGGATCGTTTAATCTCACTTTAGTTTGCCCGCCAGACCTCGCTTAGGAAGCATAGATGGGCGGAGAAAAGCAGAAGCAGACTATGTGTGAATTAAGCTAAAGTCATTAGCGCATGGGTTCCATGCGCCCTAAAACCTCCCGACACTGAATAAATCTGGGTGAACATTATTTTTCAGGGCAAACCACCTGCAGGTTTTAGCAAAAGTGTTTTCAGATCAGCCCAAACAATTTTTCCCTCCAATTGAATGTAAGTGCATAGAATAGTAACAGCAAAGGAAACCCTGTTTTCCTGAAAAAAATGACAATTCTTGTAGAGACTTCATTCCAGTTCGAGAATGACTAAATCCTCATAGGAAATAGTAGCGCTCTTACTGGATGTTCTGGCTTCTCAAATTGGTTTTCACGTTTATGTTAAATTGCTGGGAGACCCCAGAGACCCCAGTGGTCACTGTTTGTTAATGAGCCAGGGAGGGTATTGGCAACTGAAAATATTTTCTGTGGGGGTGCCTGGGGGGGCTCAGTCGGTTGAGCGTCCGACTTCGGCTCAGGTCATGATCTCAGGGTTCGTGAGTTTGAGCCCCGCGTCGAGCTCTGTGCTGACAGCTCGGAGCCTGGAGCTGCTTCGGATTCTGTGTCTCCCTCTCTCTGACCCTCCCCCACTCACTCTCTGCCTGTCTCTTTCTCTCTCAGAAATAAAATAAAACACTAATAAAAAGAAAAGAAAATATTTCTGAGACTAATGGAAGAGCCTCACGTGGAGTTTTAATAAGAAATGTCACAAAAGCTCAACAAGAAAATAGTTGCATTAACTTTAATTTTGTTGCTTTTTGAGAGGTAGATAGCAAAGGAGCTCAGATGAAAAATAAAATAATGTTCTACTATTCTAAACTCTTTACATGGATATGAGTCAGGATATTTAGAAGGCATAGTGGTTTTATCTATTTTGGAATGAGGGTAGCTAAGAACTCAAGTAGCTAAAAGTTAAACTGAACTAGTCCCACCCCTGACAACTGTTGACCTGATGCACCACCGACCCGCCTCCTCCGCGTCACTTGGCAGTAACTCTGAGTAGAGAGCAGTTAATTTATTTCTCAATAAATTATCCCCTGGGTAAATGCACTTCTAGATAAATACATTGACCCTTTCCCACAGCTCTGTGTTAAAGTGATGCTGGCTTTGACGAGGGCCGTGTGGCGCCCACGATGATTTTGTTTTCTCTCCAGTCTGTGGCTACAAGAGTCTAACTCCTGGGAGGTGAGTTTTGGATTTCAGACTTTCGAAGACATATGGTCAACGTGCTGTTTACACTCTTCTTAGAACGTAGCCCGTCCAGCACCGCAGCTGAGGGTCCGGGTTGTGTAAGAGGGCGCCTCCTCCCGCGGGCCCAAACTCAAGGTCATTCCTCCAGGCTGGTGAAACCTGCACTCAGCCCTCTTCCATCTCAGCCCGGGGAACGGGATCCCCAAGTCCCAGCCGGCTTGGGAGGCTGCATTCCAGTTTTACCGTCCTGGCGCTTTGACAGAGTGGCCATGAGAGAGTGGCCGCCCTCTGTGCAGATTTCTCCGGGCTGTCTCAGCCCCCCGTCCAGTTTAGCTGAACTGCGAGCGAATGTCCTGGGGTCCCAGCAAGGAGTGTCAGGCTCTGTGCGCTGATCCCTCTCTTCTCTTTGACCTTGGACCTCAAATCTTGCAGCTTTGGCTGCTTTCTGATGTCTCTGAACAGATTTTTTTTGGAAGGGTGCGGATGGGGGTAACAAGGGTTATTTTCCTTGCTGCTTTCTAATTTTGGGGCATACAGAAGGTGTGCTTTGCTAGAATCTGGCCCATCACAACTGAAAACACAAGTATCTGAGGGCAGATTGAAAGGAAACTCAATTTCCTGTGTCATTCTGCCTGTAAATTCTTCAATACGTACCACCACCAAGTACGATGTTGTCTGCATTTATCACAAGTCGACCGTCATAAAAATCACAATTACTCAACATAATCTAATATCAAGTCTATGATCACATCACATCTTCTCAAATGTCTAAAAAAATTATTCCCTGAATTTAGATGCAAATGAGGCCCAAATGTTGTATTTTATTGATTAATCTCTAACGGTCTCTCCTCAATTTTGTCATTTTCATTTATAATTTGACAAGTAGGTTTTTTTCATGTAAAATTTCCCCTATGCTCAGTTTTTTTTATTGCATTCTTGTCACTTAACTTGTTCCTCTAGCCTGCGTCTAAAATGGAAATTGGAAGTTAGATATAGAGATCTGATTGCATTCAGGTTTTTGAAAAATACTTCAGAGTACTCAGGTAAGTTTTTATAATCCTACTCTTCATGTTGTTTTATATGCACCAGTAGGCTCGGGTGCTGTCAACACAAAAGATGTTTAGGTAGGGGCGCCTGGGGGGCTCAGTTGGTTAAGCCTCTGACTTCAGCTCAGGTCATGGTCTCACAGTTCATGGGTTTGAGCCCTGCGTCGGGCTCTGTGCTGACAGCTCAGAGCCTGGAGCTGCTTCAGATTCTGTGTCTTCCTCTCTTAGCCCCTCCCCCTCTCACGCTCTGTCTCTCTCTGTCTCAAAAATAAATAAAACATTAAAAAAAAAAAAAAGATGTTTAGGTGGAAAAAAATACATGGTCCATGACAGATACTACGTGGTCACTCCTGAGCTCACACACCATCCCTGGCTCTCAGGTGATGTCTGTGGGGGCCCTTCTTTCTTCATTTTGCTTAGTGTATTTTACTTCTACTCGTAATTGTACTTTTATTCAGTTTTTTAAAAATATTTATTTTTGAGAGACAGAGTGTGAGCAGGGGAGGGGCAAAGAGAGAAAAAGACACACACTCGGAAACAGGCTCCAGGCTCTGAGCTGTCAGCACAGAGCCCGACCCAGGGCTCGAACCCACGAACTGTGAGATCATGACCTGAGCCAAAGTCGGACGCTTAACCGACTGAGCCACCCAGGCGCCCCTAGTTTTAAAGAACATAAATTCATCCCAGAATATTTGAGTGCTGTTAGAAAGACAGTACCTACCCTCAAAAACCTATCAGAAGTAGGAAAAAGAGAGAGATTATTTAAGAGGGTAGAGTAAGAGAAATATCCACAAGAAGTCTAAACCTGATGTTTTTTAAAATATAATTTATTGTCAAATTGGCTAACGCACAGTGTGTACGATATGCTCTTGGTTTTGGGGGTGGATCCCGTGGTTCATCACTTACACACGGCACCCAGTGCTCATCCCAGCGAGGGTCCGCCTCGATGCCCATCCCCCATCCCCCCCCACCTCCCATCCACCCTCACTTTGTTCTCTGCATGTAAGCGTCTCTGACGTAAACCTGACTTCTATAAAGTCAGTAACGTTTTTAAAGCCATGGCTCCTAAAGGAGTGGTCCTCCCCAGGGTGACAGTCATGAGCTGAATGTCTGTGCACCCCTAAACTGGCCTGTGGCGCTCCGGGCTCCCTGGTGTGCTGCTGTTAGGAGGCCGTCCAAGCTAACAGCTGAGTCCTCCTAGGCTGCCCAGAGCCTCCCAGCCTTCCTGCTGGAGGCTCATCCTGGCTGACCTCCTGCTCAGGCCCTGGAGGGAGGCTGTGCTGCCCATGGGCACACACCCGCCTCCCAGTGGGGGAGGGGCTTTAGTTTTCGCGCAGTCGATGAGTGACAGAGCTCCCAGTGGGGACAGGCGCCCGCAGAGCCTGCCTGAGTGCCGTCCTCACCCCGGGAACTGCCACCAGTCTTCTCTCTTCGCGGCCACAGTTTGTAGCGGTTCATTCTCCCCTCCAAGTTACAGGAAGGCTCTTCCTGCCTGATTCCGGCTTGGCCAGGGCCCCGTTGGCCCACGGCTGCCAAGAGACCCAGGTAAGTGGTGCCCGTGTCCAGCCGACATGGACAATGTGCCACTGTGTACACCCATCGACCACCGGCCACCGAGGTCCCGCTGGCCACCAACCCGAGTGAGTGCTCACAGAGAAGGCTGGGAGGGACCCAAGGTTAAACAGAACATGGCCTTGCCTCTGGAAGGCATTTACGGGGTGGCCGGGAAATGCCTTTACACCAGAGAGCCAACAACGCCAGGAGAACACGTGTGTCACATCGCTCTTCAAACACGGGCTGCTCTATGTGCCCGGCTCTCCGACAGCCTTCTGCCTCCATTTCTCCACCTGTCATTCTGCCTCTCCTGGTCAGTACTGACATTCGTCCAATAACCTTTATTAACGGGGCCCCAGGAGGGAGGGATCCTTTCATGTTCTGGAAAGCAGGATAGACAAAGACACAGAAGGACAAACGTGAGGGATGTGTTCCGAGAATAATGCTCCTGGGGGAGGGCGAGGTTGTCGGTGGAGAAGACATGACCAGCTATGTCAGTGAAGAACTAAATCGAAGGCCGTCTGTAAACCTGCTGGCTTCTCCCAACGTTCGCACCAGAAGTGTGGGCGCAGAGGTCCCCCAGCTCTGTCCTGTTCCCGACGGTGGGTCATGTAACGTTGTTGCAGTGCAGACCGAGCCGGGATGCGGAAGACGTCTTGGAAATAGACGGGTGGGGAAGCACCAGGACACGGTAGGCGCGGACTCCCTCAATCACACTCCGGGTCCGGGCGTCTCCGAGGCCCCCAGGGGTTCTGAGGCTTCTGTGGACCCACAGACCTTTCCCCAGGCCTCCCTTCTCCGCCCTCACTCAGGCTTCACACCCCATGACTCCGGCATTTCTTGAAATCCCACGCTCTCTCCTGCTTGAATGACTTCCAGTTTTACTCATCAGTTGCTTTCTTTCTTACTGGATGACCTCATAATCTCTGCATCATCTAATGATTATCTTGAATAATCAGGTTTCTTTCCTGAAAACCCACTGGATTTTTCCTAACACGTTTAATTTTAATCAATCATTACATATCTCACCATTAGGCAACATGATACCGCAGTTAAAAGACTTGTCCTCGGCGCTAGAGGACCTGGTCTAAAATCCTGCCTCCTCCCCTGGTGGCTTGGGCAGAGCCCCCGGCCTCCATTTTGTCGTCTATAAATGGGCATGATAACAACACCGGCAGAAAGGGTGTTGGGAGCAGTGGATAAATGACAGCGGAAGCCCCCACAGCAGTGAGAATGACCTCAGCAATTTTTATTACCGTTGCTTTAACATGGCTATGTCATCCGCAGCCTAAGGACTGTTGCCTCATCCGCATGTACACGCGTGGTGCTTGCACGTTTGAGGTTGGTTTGGGGCTGGGGGCGGGAGGACTGTCACCTCCGAGAGAGGAGCCCTCTGGGCCTGGATGTTCTAGAGGCTCCGCGCCTGTGATCTGCTGCCACCTGCTGGGGCGCTCCGGAATTGTTCCCGCCGTGCGAACTGATGATCCAGGCCATGAATGTTTCATATAATTTCGCACGAACACCGAACAAAGCAAGTAAAATATATTACTCAAAGCAGGCATTCCACTAATGTTCACGGGAGAGATTGCGCTCGCCGGGTGGCTCTGTGGGTAACTAAATGCTGTCTTAAAACGCTCCGTAACGCTGTGGGGGCCGTGAAAAGCCCCCACCGACGTGATTATGAGCATTCTCATATTTATGATAATAACTGCAAAGGCTCTCGTAGTTATAAGATCCACGCTTCAGGGAATATGGTAATGAAAAGTAGAATTTGAGGCCAACGTGACATTTGAAAGATTGTATTTTTTAAATTAAAAGGAATTTAAATTGTTATTTAGAAATACTTTAGCATAAAATGAGGAAAACGATTGAACAAATAGGAGACAATGAGATAAGAAAACGAATCATCGCTTCAGAATTCTAAAGGAAATACAAAATGGACTTTTAACATCTTTCCATTATTGGGCATCCGTTCTCAGGTTTTGGTTCCGGGGTCTAGGACCCCGCAGCGGGAGCCGCATTTTTGTTGTATCCTCTGGCTAAGCTCGGAGCCAAAGGGAGAGACAAATCCCTACGGAAGCCTCGAAAATAATACGGGACAATTTCACGAGTAAAGCTTAGAAAATGTAACTCTTCATGATTTAAAATTGCTTAACCCCAAAGAGACTCTGAGGACAATGGCATCTCCCGCCACTGAGTCCTCAAAGACAATGAAGTCTCTGTCCCTCAAAGGACACAGATCCCAAGTCACATTTCTCAGAGTTACGTTAGTGAATCTGCACATACGTTTTAATAAGCGTTAAATTAGTAAACACTGAAATCTCTGTCTAGAGGGAGCACGGAGGCTATGGCCATGCACGTCGGGGTAGAAAGTGTGACAGCCCCTCCCAGCGTCCCGGCTGAGGAGTCTGCGCGTGTGGACACATCGCTGCCCCACGCAGTACACACACGTAGTACACACCGCCACACACACACCACTCGGGCCGTGTCCGGGGGCATCTGCATCGGGTTAACACGCTGGGCATCAAAACCCGTCGGAACCCGCCTGAGAGTCACGGGAAGGCTCCGGAAGCTCTTCCCCCCGAAATTCTCGTATCTACCACACCCACTGGCATGGGTGTGTGTACACACACAGACAACGCACACACACCACACACCACACACACACACCACACACACACCACACACCACATACCACACACACACACACACCACATACCACACACCACATACCACACACACACCACACACACACACACACACCGCACACACCACA
>PISW01006551.1:0-105513 GCA_004023785.1 Mungos mungo
TGCTCCCCCCTGCTCATCCGCCCATGCTCCCCTCCCCGCTCATCCGTCCGTGCTCCCCCCACTCATCCACCCGTGCTCCCCCCTGCTCATCCGCCCGTGCTCCCACACACAGTCCCTGCTGCTGCACCTGGCTGCTGCTGGGGTGACCCACCTCACCTGGCCATGCCCCTCACACTTGCAGGCTCTCTAATTTGAGAGCCTCCTGGGCTTTCTTCCGTTCTCTTCTCCTCCCTCTGCCCCAGCCCCTAGACTCCCCAAAGGAGGCCGGTGAGGTGGTGTGAACGATCAGCAATTAGCAAAGAAAAGAGGCTCAAAGTATCAGTAAATGGGAGATTCGGAGACCATCCATGACTTTCGGCTGTCCCCTCGTGGACAGGCCCCACCCCTCGCCCCATTCCCAGTGTCCCTTCCCTCCTTTGGTCTCCTGGCCATGTCTCCTTGCCTCTCTTTAGCTCGCTGCCAGCCCTGCCCCACTGGCCACCAGCTGTCTTGACAAGGCTGGCGGCCGGGTGAGGTCGGGCCGTGAGGAGTGTGTGTCCTGTGAGCATCGATGGGCGCGGGCACCGAGGGGAGGTCAAGGCCGCCGGCAGTCAGGAGTGAGGGTGGGGCAGAGAGCTGGGGCAGCAAGTCCTTCCTGGGCCCTGCTACCCGCGGCCCAGGGGTGGGGGAGGGGCTCGGGAGGGGCCCAGCCACAGAGGGCGGGGGGCAGTGTCTGGGCATGGACGCCCAGGGCCACACCACCCAGGCGCTGGGCACCGAAGGCCGGGGGTGTGGCTGGCGCTCTGGAGCTGGAAGAGCCGGCCTGCTCTCTGGGTGTTTTGCACACACTTACGGCAACGCACTGGTTTAGGCCACGGGTCTCCACTGTCCCCGTCCTGAGTGAACCAGTGACCTGATTAGCAGCTCGATGGCCCGGCCTGGAGAGCCCCTCAGAGGACGCCCTCAGGAAGGAGCCACGGAGCCCCTGGCCTGCGGAGTCCTCCTCCCCTGGGGGTGGGACACCATGAAGCCCTTCCTTGACGCGGACCCCTGAGGCGGAACCGTGCACGCCATCATGACCCACCGTGAGGACTGGGGCCTCACCCACCCGCTGGCCCCTACTTAGGTGGCTTCCAGAGGATTCTAGAGCAAAGTCATTGTCACAAATGCATGACATGGGAGTGGAGAGGGACCATGAGGGTTGATTGCACCCCACACGTGTCCTTGGAGCGCTGCGGGGCATTGGCGATGGTGACGCCCAGGAGGCCCGTGGCCTGGCTGGGAGAGGAGGCCCAGATTCCCAAGAAGGTAGCGAATTGTTCCCGAAGGTCTGACAGCAGCACAGGACACGGTGGGACCTGAGTGCTGGCTCGCATCTGCGGCCCCTGACGTAACCTTGGGTGAAGGCACCGTGGACGGAAGTGGATGGGGCAGGGCGCTGGGAATTCCTGCAGCTCCTGATTCCGGACGGCCTTCCCTTGGCCTCCCCACCGCCACCCCACCCCCACCCCATCCCCGGAGGGCAGGCGGTCCCTCCCCCTGACCTTGAACCCTGCCAATCCTCCTTTCAGTTAGACTCCAATGACCTCGCATTATTGGGACATAAGGCCGCCTTTCTGAGAGGCAGTTAGGCCTCTACCGAGAAGAGTCTCCAAACTGCCGTGGGGGAGGCCCTCTTCCCCTGCCTGATCCCGCCCCTTGGCGTCAGCAGTCGGGTTCCAGATGCAGGCACCCTGTGAAGGGGAGCGTGGCTTAGATCCTGCGGACGTCTAGCCCTTTCCGCAGACGCGCGGTGGCCACAGAGGGCGGGAGGGGCTGCTGGGCTCCGCAGGCGGAGACGTGCGGGCGCAGCCGGACACCCGGCGGCCTCCTCGGCGTCCCAGGAGCCCTGGTGCAGTTGGATGGATGGGCCACACTGAGCTCCCCTTCACAGGCGTTCCTGAACGTTCCAGCGGCCAGCCTGGCCGTCTGTAACACCAGCTACGCAGATCGCCAGGCCTCCTCGGGTTACCCTGTCTGCAGTGCCCCTGTCCCCAGAGACGTCACATACTGTGTCTCGGTAGGGAGCACAGCCCTGGTGTGCGGGCCCCAGGCCAGCATCTGGGTCTCCGGGATCGTTCAGCACCGTTGCAGTCACAGGGTCACATGGGTCACGCAGCAGGGTGCCCGGGGTGGTGGCGGGTCTGCGGAAGGGCTGCAGCTAAGATCTGGCACCAGGCAGCCTGGCCTTTGCCCCAACCTTCCTCTGGCCGACGGCTGGAGAGCCGGCTCCCCGTGAGCTCCTGAACGGCCAGCCCACACTTGGGAGTCTCTGGGCCCTTTTGTTCACCCAGAGGCAGCGTATCATCCGATTACATTTATCAAAGTATTGCTTTATTGCAGCCTCGCTAGCAGGCACGAGCCAAGGCCCTGTGGCCGGCAGCGTCTGTCGGCACCCGTATCCGCATCACCCCCACCCAGCCTGCAGGGAACAGATGTCATCCCATGTCCCCGCTGCCAGCAAGCATGATTAGGCTCTCGCGGTTCCCCCGGGTAGAAGGGAGAGCCAGGCTGTGTCCACCGTTGTTCGGCCTTTTTTGGGGGGGAAGGTCTACTTCCTGTGGGTTCCCTCCTCAGGGCCGGACTCCGTTGGCCAGGAATTCTCAGTGCAGAATGGAATTCCAGTCAGGAGAATCCTAGGGCGCCCCCATGTGTATCAAGTAAGGGTCCAGGCAGTGCTCACGGCCCTCTGGGGCAGGCTGGCTGGTGGTGTTTGGCTCCACTTGCCGGGTGCCCCATCCGTGGGAGCCCGAGAAAATGGCTGTCCGTCTGTGCTCCTGTTCTCTCTCCTTTCCTTCTCGGGCTCTGGGTGCCTTCCACCCGTCAGCCTGTCCAAAGCCCGTCAGCCCGTCAGCTGTCAGGTCTCCCGTGACTCAGGCCCCCGCGGTCCACCGGGTGTCACCCTTTCTTCACCTGCTTCACGCTCGTGGCAGCCATGTTTCACCCGCCATTTGCCCTCACCCACATCTTGTTCCCCCACAGAATCAAACACCGGCCCGTGCTCCGCAGCTCTGCCTTCTCCCTGCAGAGCCCCGCGGGCTGGGCAGAGCATGGCCAACATGGGGGTCACCTGTGGGCTTCACCTCACAGCTAGGTCCTAAATGTGACTCTCTGCCTCCGCCCCTCAAACTTGACCTTGACTCCATTTTGTGTCCTCCAGGCTGCTTCCATCCGCCCCCCACCGAATATTTCTGCCACTCTCAGGAGGCAGGCAGTGCAAAGGCCCTGAGGTCCCACACCACCACTTACCAGCTCTGTGACCTTCACCCCTGCCCCCAGCCGGCCCCTTCTCCTGGCTTCGGGCTCCATGGTGCTCAGGGCGCAATGGTAGAGGCTACCAGGTGGTCTGCCCTCGGCAAATCGGTGCCATTCCCTTGCTAGAAAGCCTTGAAGAACAGTCAGGTTCTTACCCCCATGTGGCTCTGCCGTAACTCGGCCCTGCGCCCTGATGCCCCACGATTATCAAGCAACTGTTAGTTACAAATGCATGACCGGGAGCACGGATCAGATGTGCATGGAGCACTCCCAGTGTGCCAGGAATGGTGCCAGGCGCTTCCCCGTTGTAGACCCCGTCGACTTCGCCCCCCGTGGGTCGGCCTCGTGTCCCCATCGGATGGATGAGGACCCTGGAGCTTACGTCGCTCGTCCACACTGCTGGAAACTAAGCCGCGAGTCAGACTCTGGTCTCTGCATCCAGACTCCTGGCCTAACTGCCGTGCTGCTGGGTTTTCTGTTCCTTGTGTGCCATTCCCCGCGCATCCCCCAGCCCGTCCACAGGCGCACGCGCCACGCATGGAGGGCTGCTTCTTAGTCGTTCTTAGAGTCCAGAAACACTGAGAAAGCCTGAGACCCACAGGTCGGGGGGATAGTGGCAACATCGGAAACTCGGAATGCAGGGATCCGAGGACTGAATGCTTTCTCGTATTAAAGGGCTAAGGAGAGAGAAACGTAACCTCTCGATGCGGCCGTTGTAGTCACGGCCTCTGGGCCAGAAGCCCACTCACTGAAGGACGGACGTGGAGCCCGCCTGTGCACCCCCATGTGGCCACACAGGCCTTTAGCATAGGGTGGGGAGTTGCAGGGAGAAGTGACTTGTGGCTGAGGGTCGCTGAGGCCCCCCTCACCCCCCATACCTGCCCCCTCCACTCCTGCGAGGGCATGTCCACCCATGAGAAGCTGCAAGCCCGGTTCGGGGGCGCCCTCTGGTGGTAGTAGAAGAGCTCACAGGGGCCCTGGGTCCCAGCAGCCACCTGCAGGGACAGAGGCCAGAGCCCCACGGATGCCACCTCCGGGCGTGTGCGTGCCCTCGTGCCCTCACCTACCTTCGCGAGCCTGTGGCCACCAGCAGGGTCCCAGCACGCGGGGCGGTTCCTCGCCCGGCCTCCTCCTGCATGAGCCCTGTGGCCGGGTCGCTGTTCTTTCCTTCCGTGGGACCGGCTAGGCCCCGAGGTCCTTCTGGCTCCCGTGTTGTGGGGTTGTAGGGCATGACGCCTCGCCTTACAGATGAGGAAACTGAGGCACAGCGGGACGAAGTTGTGCACCGGGTGGCCCAGGGAGGGGCGAGCTGGGGTCAAATCCTCGCACTCGGGCTGCAGGTGTAGCTCTGCATTCAATATCCCTTCGAGCGCGTGAGCGAGTGCCTCGGCCTGACGCTCTGGACGGACTTGTCCTTCCTCCAACCGCAACTGCAAGGTCAAGTCTTCAGGGAGGCGCGCCCCAGGGGCGTTCGGCCTTGTCTGCTTCCTGCCTGAGCCCTGTCACCAGCCCCAGCCTTCCCAGTGCCACAGCGGCTTGGGGGAGAAAATCTCCCGCTCCCTCGCGCGGGGGCCGCCTCACGGTGGAGCCCCAGGCCCGCCGTGTTTCAGATCTTAGAGGTTATGTTTCCGACTTTCAGTTGTTTAAAAATATAATGAATTAAGTTACTTATTTATTAATTAACTTATTTATTTTAGGGAGAGAGAGAGCGGGGAATGGGGGGAAGAGAGAGGTTGGGAATCTGAAGCAGGCTTCCCGCTGTCAGCACAGAGCCCATGACCCTGGGATCCTGATCTGGGCCGAAATCAGGTCAATGGACTGAGCCACCCGGGTGCCCCTGTGTTTCCTCCTTTGAAGAGGGCCAGGAGAGCCTCATTGCAGGGTAGTCAGACCTCGGGAAAGACAAATGTGGGCTCCGAAGAAGTAGATGCCAGGAGGCAGGCCCATAACTAGGGTAAACGGGAGGATGCACCAGCTCGCACCAGCCCGCTCCCTTTCCCATCCGGTCCACTCCCGCTCCAGGAAGCCCCTTCTAGAAGGCGGGGCGGAGGTCGGCGGAGTCCCGGGTGGAGCTGATGGGCCTGCGGATGGGCCATCCTGGGTCAGGTCCTGTCCCCCAGACCGAGGGGTGGCCCCCCCCATGGCACCGTGGCCGCACTGGCAGGTCCCCAGCAGCCCGGCCCGCCCCCCGTGTTTGCAAAAGAGCGCGGGGACCGTCTCTGGGCCGGGGTGCCGCCGAGGAGCAGCCTCGGTGGGGAGCACTGGGAGAGACCCGTGCAGCATGCCGGGCCCGGTGCAGGGCTGAGGTCTGGAGCCCGTGCTCGGAGTGACCGGTCCGTTTGTCTGTCTCTCCCCAGGTGGACAGCCCCTGCAGCTCGGGCAGCCCCTCCAAAGGGTTCTTCTCTCGAGGCCCCCAGCACCGGCCCTCCAGCCCCGTGTCTGCTCCCGTGAGGCCCAAGACCAGCCCCGGCTCCCCCAAAACCGTGTTCCCGTTCTCCTACCAGGAGTCCCCTCCGCGCTCCCCACGCCGCATGAGCTTCAGCGGGATCTTCCGCTCCTCATCCAAAGAGTCCTCCCCCAACTCCAACCCGTCTACCTCACCTGGGGGCGTCAGGTTCTTCTCCCGCTCCAGAAAAAGTAAGACGTTGATGCTCTTGTTCCGGGTGGGGGCCGGGCTGCTGGGGACCTGCCAGTGCGGCCACGGTGCCATTGGCAGGGCGCCCAGGCTGGCCGGTGGCTGCCGGTGACAGCCGGTTTCCACCGGGCACTTTCCCCCCTGTGCGAGGCCGGCAGTTTGCGGCTAACTCTGAACCTCCCAGCACGCACAGCATGACTTCCAAGGACAGCCGCAGACACCTTGGCCTCGAGCCTTCCCTGAAATCGGCAGCGGTGGCGCCCTGAGGTTCGGTGCGTCCCCGGTGCCACGGCGCCCCGACCTTGGTGTGGTCTGCCAGATGTGGCTGGTTTCGTGGGGGTTGAGGGTACCTGTTTCCGACAGATTCTCGCTTTCCGTTTGGGGGCTCCGGGCAGCTGGGGTTGATTTGCTAGAGAAACAAGGGAAGGAAACGTATGTTTTTTAGGCTCGTGAGTATTTGCGATCTAAGGATAAACTATTCTCCACGGAGCCCTGGTGATCATAACTGGAAGTGCACAAGGCAAACCGGAAGGTCGACGGTTTATTTTCTCCTTTCCTGTGTCTTAGCATATCTCCCCGCGCCTTCGGACTCTTTCTGATGCCGAAAAGCTCCTATTTGGGAGGGCAGGGATTTGAGGTCATTTCTGTTCTTTCCCACTTGCATGTGCACTCAGGACCTGCAGGTTAAAGCAGTACTCCGTCTGCAAGGAAAGGGCGCGCTGTGCAAATTCGGTCGCCGTGACTTACAAGGAAAGAGTGGTGGATTCTCTTCTTTTCTTTTCTTTCTTTCTTTTCTTTCTTGTGTGTGTGTGTGTGTGTGTGTGTGTGTGTGTGGCGTGGGGTGTTGTCGCTCGTACCCCATGAAGTCATCCCCCTCGATGAGTGGACCTAAGCAGAAATGCACAGATGTCACCTGACAGAGTGGCCCTCCAGCAGACCCCGCGGGGTGACATGCAGCTGGGAACTATGCATACAAAGCCCTCTAGGGAGGGCCGTGTCCCAGCACTGACATCCTCGCCCGCTAGGGGGCGTCCCCAGCTTCCGTGACAGATGCTGAAATTCTCAGCTGTCCTCCAAGAGGAGGGGGTGTCAGACAGATCTACATCAGGGTGTCCTGTGTCTTCAACGGGGCATCATGCCTGTGGTGGTTATGACAGAACTAGGCTGTATGGGGCTCCTGGGGCTGGCGTAACCAGGTACCCCAAACTGCATGGTTGGCACAACAGAAATTTATACTTTCCGGAGGCTAGAAGTCCAAAATCAAGATGTTGGTAGGGTGGTGCTGCCTCCAAAGGGTCCAGACAAGAATCTTCTGTGACTTTCTCTTGGCTTCTGGTGCTGCCAGAAATCCTTGGTGTCCCTTGGCTTATAGAGGCATCTCTCTCACGTCTGTCTCTGCCTCCATTGTCACATGTGTCTACGCCCGTGACTCTCTTCTCTTCTTATAAGAGCTAAAGCATATCAGATTAACAGCCTATCCGTCTGAATCTAGCACGAGCACCTCTCATCTCAATTAATTACGTCTGCGATGAGCCTATTTACAAAAGGGAGCCACCTTCTGAGGTTCCGAGAAAGGCATGAGTTTGGGGGACACTCTCCAGGCCAGGACACAGGTTATATGGGAGAAGCCAAGGGGTACAGCGGGGTCACAGGTGGGGTGTGACGGATTTGTGGGTGTAGGGCGCCAGACCAGGGTCATTTGTGAAGGCAGAAAGGAGCAGGCGGGGTACGGGGTCTGGGAGGACAGGATGCTGGCTGGTGACGGCAGCCAGACTCTGGGCTCCCTGGAAACAGGAGGCCTTGCTGCGTGTTTCTGTTCAGCATTTGAAAGGGTTCTTCCGTGTTCTTGGCCAGAACATCCTGTTTCGAAGGTCTGTCTCGTAAGACGCTCTGGAGTAGGCATCGCTGTCAAGGCTCCTTTCCGCCATCTGCGGGCGCAGACGGGGCTCTGGGGGGGTGTGGAACGGCGTCGGCGGCTTATGAAAGACAAACACCGGTTAGGAGGGGGTGGCGCTTGGCTTCTCTGTAAGCTCTCTGGGAAGGGACGTTCAGACCAGAGAAGACGTGGTCCCAGAACACCTGTCCATGCTTCTGCCCTTGAACCACGGAGCCCGGGTCCTTGGCTCCTCCCAAGTGGAAGCCAGCACTGCCGGCCGTGCCCTTAATGAAGGTCTGTTTGCAGGGCGGGGCGCCCTGCTTCGCTGCGAGGATCGCCGGGGCCCCGGCCACTTGGTCCTCAAGGAGCTTGCAGGCGGCTGGCGCGGAAGGTGTGTCGGTCTCTGGCTTTTCCTCTTCCTTGACTCGGTCCCTCGACCGAGGCGTCCAGACCACGTATTTCTTGCCGCCGCCCCAGAACTGATCTCCTAACATTGAGCCTGACGGTAGTGCCATCAGCCAAAGGAGGGTCTTCGTGGGAAACAGCTCGCAAAACCCTCTGTGTCCATCGGAAGAGCATCATAAAGGCGTTGTTCGTTCCTCGGGGGCCCTGGGAGACGTTTCCTGTCCAGTGTCGGTACCCAGAGCGGCTGGAGCTCTGAGCAGTGCGGCCGATTTGTCCGTGAGGGCGCTGGTCACGGAAGCACCGAGCTCCCCGGTCGGCACTGCCTGCCGGAAGTCTCGGAGCCGCCTTCGCCGAGGGGCGTAACGCGCGCATCTCCTGCCTTCTTCCTGAATCCCGTTTGGGTCCCCCTCCTTTACTTTTATACCATTTAAAAAAAAACTTACTGAAAGGATTTGGGGGGTATTTATAGAATTCACAGAAGACCTGCTCAGGATTCAGGAAGGGGAGGGGAACCAGGCTGACTCAGGAGCTTTCCTTGAGATCCAGAGACCTCCCAGTCTCTGTGTCTCTCCACTTGGCCACGGTAAACTCCTTATAGGATCTCTGATGAGTGAGGGTCTCTGAACCGATGGGCGGTGGGGGGAGGAGCAGGCCCTGCGTACGCTATAAGCGTGCACACTTCTTCCCCAGCGCGAGGCAACCCCGCATCGTGTCTGGCCGTCACGACCAAGGAGGTTTCCCCACGTCCTCCCTCTCGAGGTGATGCTCCTGGAGTTCAGTCTGCAGCCCGTCTCTCTGTCTTGTGACGTAGGGCCCACATGGTAGACACAGGACCTACAGACTCAACAGCCTCCCGGGCAGCACGGCCACACACGCGGGCTTGATAAACACCGTTCTCTATTATTAGGGGGAAGGAAGAAGGAAGGTAGAAATTATGAGCATGCTCCGCCTCACGGGGGAAATAAGAAAGGAATAGGAGGTCATGTGGTCTTCGGACACTCTGAGAACAAGAAAGGGAATAGAGGCGGGAGCTTCAGCTCTGGATGGCACACCTGGCCTTGGCACCCACAGTACCTGGCTGGCGGGCATTCTCGGCCCAGGGAAGAGAACCAAAGCTCCGTTCTAGAAGGATCTTCCCAGTGAAGGAGCTGCCTCTGTGGACTAACTGCCATCTTCCACTGGTGTCTACCTCTCGTCTGAGGTCTGGTGGCACGTTGATTCAAGACATGTCTTGGGGATTCTGGGTTTTTCTCATACTGCTCCCCCCACAGTGTAGCCGCAAGCCTGTTTCTCTTGATGGTCAGGGTCTCACCCCACTCAACACCATAATCTGCTGTTTTGCCTCTTTGTCTCATACACCAGTGGGCAAACTACAGCCTGGGAACAAACTCTGGCCCGCCACCAGGTGTTGTAAATAAAGCTTTATTGAAACAGTCACACCCATGTGTGTCTTTGGATGGTGGCTGCTTTCACGTTGTAGCGGCAGGATCGAGCCGTTGCAGTGGACACAGTGCAGTCCAGCATGGACCCTGTTTAGTACCTCAAGAAGTCTGAGGTGACCGTGTGGCAGTAGAAGCTTCTGGAACAGTGAATCTTTATCTTTAAAAGATTTTTAATTTTTTTTTAATGTTTATTTTTTGAGAGAGAGACAGAGCACAAGCTGGAGAGAGCAGAGAGAGGGAGACACCGAATCCGAAGCAGCTCCAGGCTCTGAGCTGTCAGCACGGAGCCCAACATGGGGCTCACAAACTGTGAGATCATGACCTGAGCCAAAGTCGGACACTAAAATGCCTGAGCCCCCCAGGCACCTCAACGTTTCCTAGATAATGGTAAAATAATCTTGCATAGTCAGGAAGGCAGGAACTCAAGAATGATTTGCTGTCACGTCACTAAACTTTGCTTTCTAATCATGATTATTAGTATATATTCTGCCTAATAATCATAAATGATCATAAATGCCTACTTGTACATTCTAAGTGTGTCATATGTAACAATTGTTTTAATCTTCATAAAAACCCTTATAAAGTTGTATTTTACCATTTTTATCCAAATAAAAACTGGGCCACAGAGAGGATGAGTCATTGAGCTAAGATTTGAACGCAGGTGGCCTAACTCCCAAATCTACTTTTAATCCCGGGGGGAAGACTCTTCTTTAAAGGAATGGATTTTAGGATTATCTGAGCCAACAGGAGGACAGGAGCCAGCCATTTAAGAGAAAGGAAAATAGAGGTATTTCCTTGGTTATTCCTTACACCAAAATAATTTCCATATGGAACAAAACTTTAAGTGCTAGTTAAATGTCCCAAAAAGTGGATGAAAATCTTGGGGTGTCAGGCTTTAGTAAAGTGCAAAAAATGTGTTTATAAATGTGATGTGAACATTCACAGCCTCTCTCATGTCCCCGGAAGTTTGCAGGCTTGATGCTCAGAGCGTTGGTACGTTGGTCTGGTTGGAGAAGAGCCGGATGAGGTGTGTGAGAAAAGGCAGGGAGCTACCCGAGGGAGCACCGCATAGATCCGTGATGGCGGCCAGGGAGTGAACGGAAGACTCCAGGAGGTGGATTGGGCTGGGCAGGACGTGGGAGTTTTGGCAGTGAGACCAGAGGCCGAAGCCCAGGTACTGCGCTGGGTAGGACAGAGGGGCAGGGGCACATCTAGAGGGGCACTTCTGTGTTCCGGGAAGGCCACCGCATCCCCAGCTCCCACTCTGCCTCTCAACACCTCCTCTGTTTTTTTTTTTTTTAATGTTTATTTATTATTTTGAGAGAGAGAGAGAGAGACTGAGGGTGAGTGGGGGAGGGGCAGAGAGAGAAGGAGACACAGAATCCAAAGCAGGCTCCAGGCTCCGAGCTGTCAGCAGAGCCCAGTGTGGGGCTCAGACTCATGAACCATGAGATCATGACCTGAGCCGAAGTCGGACGCTTAACTGACTGAGCCCCCCAGGCGCCCCTCATCAGCTCCCTTTAGAAGGCCCTCCTCTGGCGCCTGCGCAGGAGAGAAGCGCTGTCCACATCACACTGCTTTTTCTCTGCTGCAAATACTGTACATTTACCAGTTCCCTCGGCTGCCTTTCCCCCCAGAACGTGAGCTCTCTGCGCCGCGGGCCTCTGTTCCGTCCCGGGCTCTTGTCTCAGGGTCTAGAACGGCACCGGGCACCTAGAGGGCATCCGGCAAGCCCTTTGCCTTGGTTGATCAGTGAGCCCACCCGCTGGGCGAGGGTCTCAGACGCAGGCCGCTGCCACTTCCAAAGACAGGGCGTTGCCCACATTCAGCGAGAGGTTGGGGCGGCTTGGGGAGGCACGACTCTCATGGAGACAATAAAGGAAGGACGAGCGAAGACTGACCAGAGAGGGAGGACCGCCTCCAGAAGGTAAACACGAACGTACACAGGTGCTGCCTCACCCGCCCCAGGCAGGGGCCGCGGCCAGCGGGGAGGCTTCCGTGTGGCCTTCGGGCAAAGGAGAGCTTGACGAGGAGCCACATTCCTGGGCCCCTGAGCCCCCCAGCTGCTCTAAGTCGTCGTGCCTGGCCCTCCATCATCGGGCCTCGCCCTCTACCTCCCCACAAGGTGACTTTTGGGTCCCCCCCACCTCGCGGAGGCCAGGATCTGCCAACCCACCGGCCCAAAGCTGTTTTCTCCGCTGCCGGCCCCGGCCTGGGGCTTCTCGGTGACCTTCCAGCACGCGCTGTTGGACACCTCTGTGTCGTCTCCATCTCAGGCTCCTGTAGGACCTCTGCCCCCAGGGACCACCCATGTCCCTTGCTTGGTCTGTCCACGGAGCTGTTCTTTTCCGCCTTCTCGCAGCTGCGGCCCCGTGGGCGAGCGTCTCCTGAGCTCAGTGTGTCCGTGGCCTTTCTCCAGGATTCCTGTCTTCCGCGGGCCCAGGGCACGCTTTCTCCTGGAATGAAACTCAGCATGGGAATCACAGGGGCGTCCCGAGGGCCAGTCTCTAGGCTGCGGCCAGAGCGCGTCACCAGGCTGGCCACAGCTGCTGGCTGGCCACGGTGTGCAGACGTGAGACCTTCCCCGCTCGGGTCCTGTGCCCGCGGGAGTCTCGTGCCCATCCTTCAACCCTAGCTTGAACTCAGAGTATCTATCCTCTGTCTCCTTGTAAAGTGCCTTGAATCCTTTGCAGAGCAAGGCAGGCTGTGAATTAGGACCCACACTTTCAAATCTGGGCAAGATTTGGTGACGCAGGGTCTCTGACATGCTCCACTTGACAGAGAACTATAGAACTCCCTGGATTCTCTCCCCCGACGGACACTTTGATGTTAGTCATTATACCTTAGAAAGCTCAGACCTCTCACCTCCCCTGACATTTCTAGAAAAATTCCCCTCTCTTCTTCAGATTCAAGATTTTATCAGCCAGGCACCTTTCCAAACCTCCCGAGAGGAAAGAGGTGTGCATTTTGTTCCAAGGGAGACCTTTCTCTCGGGACTGTTTACATTTCTATCAGAAACAAAGACCTTGTTCTGGCATAATCCTGAAGAAAGATTTTCTGATTGTGAATTGAATATCTGAAGCCCTTGGTGGCTCAGCCTCTAAGTAACCACCAGCCTTCAGATAAATCAGATCCTGTCTACTTGCTACCGGGGAAGGGCCTGGAAATTTGACAAGTGGTCAGGCAGTTCGTCTCCGCACCCCTGTTGGCGTGGTTTGTACAAGGAGGTTACGGGTGATGGGAGGGGGCATGAGGCCTGGCCGCCCTCCCCCCGGCCCCGTGAGCGAGGTGGCACCGCGGAGGAGGCCTTGAGGCCAGGAAGCCTGAATAGGCGCCCTGGGCAATTTATCCGTCTTTCAACAGCAAGGAGCAGAATTTCCTCCCGTTTGGGAATCTTCGAGAACTGCCTTCAGGACCATGATGCACTCTTTCGGGTGTTGTCAGTGACGGGAAGCCCTTGGCTCTGGAGGGTGGGTTTTCTCATTGTGAAGAGATCTCTTGCAAAGGGATCTCTTTGGGCAAATGATGTTTTGGCTCAAAAGTCAGGATGAAGATATAATCGCAGAAATGCGGACACGGCCGTGATTCTGCTCCGCCCATTTACTGCAGGTGAGCTTTAGTAGTTGGGGTAGAGAGCACAGCTTTACCTCTGCCCCGGGACACCAACTGGCGTCTCCCCAGCAAGAGGCGCTCTGGGCTTCTGGAACCTTCGACGCGCTGCCTCAGCCACACGGCTCCTGCCTCTCTTCTCTTTGCCCTGACGGACCTCAGGGCTGTCCTTCTGACGGGATGTCCACCTCCACAGCGTGGGGGTAGCGAAGGTGTCTCGGCCTCAGCTCCTGGCGTAGGGCAGAGCATAAGACGTTCTGACGGAGGTGTTTTCAAGTCGGATGCTCCTTCTATCCTTCCTTCCCTTTGGGTCCCACGGAGCCAAGTCAGGGCCAGTGAGCAGCTGGGGGACACCTGCCCTCTGGAAGACCTGCAGGGGTTGACACCCAGCTGCTCAAACGTGTGGAGAAGTCTCAAACCAGCCCCGAGGCATTGATGCAACTGTAGTCTCTGTCCCTGAGGCATTGCTGACGCCTGAGAGGAGGCAGGTTTCTTTCTGGAAGGTGGATTTTGTTGTGGCCTCACTTCCCACCTCCACGCCGCCCTCCCAGGTTCCCACCAATTAGCCTGCTCCAAAATGTCTCCTCCTGACCAGCATCTTCCTGCACGCTCCCCAGCCCCCACGAGAAGGAGAGGGGTCTGGTAAGTGCTGTTGTTGCCATGAGTGACCCTAGAGCACAGACTTCAGACCTACGGCCAGCTGCTTCCTCACCCGAACGCTGAGTCCGTGTGAGAACTGACGACGGCGTCTTGTGATCTTTCTAGAAGCCTTGGGGGAGGGGCTGAGTATTCTGTTTCATGCTCTGGTGTGCTATCCACGTGGTGTCCCGGAGAGAGGACCGAGACTGAGTCTGAAATTACTGTTTCCTGGTGGTTCCCGGAGGTTCCTATTTGGTAGCCCGCAGGCTCCACGCACGACACCATCACGGAGCAGGTGGTCCATCCGTGTTAGAAGACACCGGACCCAGACGCAAAGGCCACGGGCAGCATCGGGTCAGCGGGGCAGGGCTGCAGGGGTCCTGAAAAGTCACTAAGGTCCGGTTATCAGGCAAGGGCTAGTCGGAGAATCGGGCGAGATAAATAATTCATTTAGACGCTGTTCAGTAGATTATAAAAATATACAAGTTCACGTGACCCTTATCATAACTTTTGTGGATTTAACCGTGTCCCCGCCAAGCAGAGATGTTGAGGTCCTAACCCCCCACTGTCTCTGAACGTGACCCGCTTGAGATAAAGCCCTCGCAGGTGTAATTAGTTAAGATAAAGCCCTAAACTAGAGTCAGGTGGCTGCCAAATCCAGCGTGACTCGTGTTTTATTCGCTAGGCATGCGGGGCGAAGCCGTGTGACAAAGGCAGAGACCGGCAGGAGGGGTCTATAGGCTGAGGGATGCCGGGGGGGGGGGGGTGGTTGCCAACAGCACCAGAAGCTGGGAGAGGCCAGGTGGGTCCCGGCGGCTTTGCACAGGGAGCTGTGACCCCTCGGTTTCAGACTTCGGACCTGCAGACTTCGAAGCGATGCATTTCTTTTTTTTTTTTTTTTAACTTTTGTTATGTTTATTTGTTTTTGAGAGAGCGTGAGCGTGTGCGCAGGAGCACACAAGCATGCGCATTTGCGGGCAGGGGAGGAGCAAAGAAAGATGGAGACACAGGATCCGAAGCAGGTTCCAGGCTTTGAGCCATCAGCACAGAGCCTAGTGCGGGGCTCGAACCCACGAACCATGAGATTGTGACTTGGGCTGACATCAGGGGCTTAACTGACTGAGCCACCCGGGCACCCCTGGGCGATACGTTCTTGATGTGCTTTGTTACTGTGACCTTCCACAGGGCAATGATGCCATCCACAGATAGGAGACAGGCATTCCCATCGGGTTGGGCTCATGGTTTTTTGTCACAGGAAGACTTGCGGGGACGGAAGTTACCACGTGACTCGGTGCCCCCCTTCTCAGCTGGGGAAGAAGAAGGTGGGTCTAGGGCCCGTTTTGGTAGCTGCCAGTTCCTCACGGTCCAACCTCCAAATCATGGGTGATTTCCAAGAGGGCAGCTTGGGTAGCCCGGGAAGGAAGGAGGGCATGTTACCCGGCCAAGGGCTGAGGCAGAGAGTCCTTCTTTCAAGGTGTCTGGGTGGGAAAGGCAGGGAAGGGGAGGGAGGGGTGGCGGACACCTGGTGCCCAAACCCGGTGTGAGCTCGTCTGCTCTTCCCGGCCCCCCCCCGCACGTGAAGGGGTTTCCACCGATGTGGGGGGCAGGGGGTGAGGACATCAGTTCCTGCCCGTGTGCGTCCACAGGGCTGGAGGCGAAGACATTGGGCGCCGAGGCTGCGGGAGGCGGGCGGCCTGGTGGGGCGGGCAGCCGGGCCAGCACCTTCCTGGGGGGGATGGAGAAACCCTTGTCCTGTCCAACCACGGAGAGCCTGGGGCTCATTTCTTGCTGTGGTGGCCTGGGAGCAAGTGGTGATTGGAGCTAACGGAAGTCTCGGACTGACCTGTCTCCTTCAGACGAGCACGTTTCTAGGCCGAGAGGCAAGGAGCCAATGGGGAGGTGGGTGCGGGCTCCCAGAATACACTGGCGGGTGGTGACAGGGCAGGGACGTGAGCCTGTGTCCCTCGCTGGCGTTGGCTTCTGCTGGGTTTTTGCTTGGGGGACACCTCCGTTTGTCCTCATGTTCCCAGCAAGGCTGTCTGTCTCCCCAGAACTGCCCTCACTCCCTCCGAGGCGGCCGTCTGGGCCCCTCCAGGTTGTTCAGGGGTTCTGAGCCCCCTGCTGGGTGTGTGGCCCTCCCGTTGGCACCACGTTTCGTCGGGGCTCAGGCGCCCTGCTCTCCTGCCGTCGCCTCGCGTTGATCAGTGAGCTCTGAGCCCAGGCTCAAGTTCAGGTCTGCAAGACGGCTGCTAATCCCTGACGAAAGTGACTTGCTCCAGGTCACAAGGCCTGGTAGTGACGTCCGTGTGTGTGAGCTGGTCTGGCCTGAGCACGGTGGGTGCTCAGCACGGTTTGACCCGTCCCTTTCCAGATGACTCCGGGGATTTTGCTCCTGAGAAGAACCCGTCCGCCCCTCTGACCTCACGGAGTTAACCCCGCCTCTCAGCGGTGGCTCGGCTCTGGGGCCTGAAGGGCACCGCACAGCCTTCTCCGTGCCTCTTCCCGTACGCATGTGTGTTAGAGTGTGCGCACACGTCTGTGTAAATACCGCCGGGGAGCTAAGTCCCTTCCCAGTGGGCACCTCCTGAGAAATGTTCTCCTGCCTGTCGCGGAGATCATCTTGAGCTCTGGGGGACCCAGACGGTGGCCGTGCTGCCCTCCTCCTCCGAAGTCCCAGTGCGTGGCCTCTCCCCACCGGGCGTTGGCAGACTGATAACCCGTCTGGCAGCTGCCCCTTCCCTCCCTTCATCACAGAGCCTGGTTTACTCAGGGCCCGGCCCCAGGACAGGGTTTTCCATTGGTCTAAGTCCGTTGGAATGACCCCTTTCCCATCGGGGAAGTGCCTGGCTTTGGGGTCACTGGCCCTGAGGGTGAACCAGGGACCTACGTCTTGCCAACAAAATGTGAGGAGAACTCCGTGAGGAATCAAGGGAAAGGCACCTCCCCCAACAAGAAGAGACTGGGATTAATTCCCTCTCCTTCCTCTGACCGTGGTTACGGAGCCGCGGTGGCCATCTTGTGACCACAGCCACAGGCAAGATGGCGGAACAGGAAGGTGGGCACGTAATCCTCATGCGGTTTGCAGCACTGAGCTCAGCGTTCTAGAAAACACGTGTCCTTGTAGCGTAGTCTCTTTCAAGTTATATTTTCCTGGTATCGGCCAGTAAAGGACCCTGAGCGCTATGCGTCTCTTCGGTGGCAGAGGTGAGATTCATCTGGAAGGCAACCAGAGCAAAGTTGGAAACTTGGGAATATTCCAGATGCAGGGCTGGGGGAGGGGGAGACCTGGAGCACAGACGGCCTTTACTTTCCCCCTGTGCTGGGAAGAGAACTAGAGCAGGGCGCAGAGGCGGGTGGGGGGGTGCCGTTTTGTGGAGGACGGTGACCCCGACTGAGCCAGTGAGGAACTGTGCAGATCAGCAAAAGCCTCACAAAAATGTCAGTTCTCAGCCCTCCCCCACCGCCAAACTCACTTTCAGCAAAGTAGATAATCAAACAAGTTTATCAGGACGATTTGGGGCCAGGTCTGATGATTAGGTCTGAGTTCTGCCTTCTGTAAGTTCACTGTTTCTATATGCCATTCCTTTCACTGTTTCCTTAAAAAAAAAAAAAGTTTATTTCTGAAAAGTTCCTACGTTGTGTTTGATGACTGGAGAGGCTCTGAAGGGGTGGCCATGCCCCCCAGATCCAAAGTCCCGGGGCGGCTGGCCGACCTGCAGCCACAGAGCTGAGTGAAGCCAGTCCGTGTTTCATCTCTCCTGCACTCAAGACAAGATGGGTTTACTGTGTGTCCCCTTTTGGCCTCTATATTCTGAATGCTTATTTGAACCCGATCTTCCATGGAAAAGTGTGGGGGTGAGAGAGTAGATCTGGGTCCCATTAACAGCCCCGCTGGACACAGCGCATCTCTGGGGTTATTCGGCTTTGTGGCCGAGTGACCGCTAGGGGGCGATGCAGCCCGCGTCCTGAGCCTTAGGCCCTCGCAGGTTGGCTCTGCCCGGAGGACAGAGGCAGGACCCGCTCGCTGTCCCTGCCTGGTTTTTCCAGCTTGGGAGGTCTGCCTTCAAATGCACACCCCGAACAGAAGAAAGTGATGTTACCGAGCAGCCCAGCCCACCAGGCTTTTTAAGGAGGGGGGGGCGGGGTGTCATCTCACTTTGACTACATTTGCTCAGTCAGTATTTAATGAGAACCTGCTATGTGCCAGACCCGGACACAGGCAGGAGGAAGTGAGTTCCTGCCCTGGTGGGGATTACATTCTAGGGAGGAGAGACAGTGAGGCATGTGCGTTGCTGTGTACAAAAATGTCTCGTGTAGGAGGAAAAGAGGGTAAATGGGTAGGGGTGGGAGGGGCCGTGGGATATGATGGCATGGGGCAAGGGTGGGATGGAGCCAGGGGCCGGAGCCAGGGGCGGGCGCGGGGGGCAGGCGCACCCGCCGAGCCTTGTGTTGGCGTGGCCAGAGGTGAGCCAGGAGGGAGAGGCTGGTGAGGGCCGAGAGGCGGGTGGGGCCTTGCGGGCCAGGCCAGGCTTTCCCCGAGCGCGTGACGCTCAGGGAATGTCCTGGACTCTGGAGGATTCCATTGGCTACTCCGGGTGGGCGGGGGAGTGGGGGACCAGCTGGGAGCCGCTGGAATAAACCTGGAGATCCGTCGTGGTGGCCTCCCGCCTCCTTTGAGGCGTCTTCAGAGCCTGCCATCGCTAGACGGTGGCACCTGATTCTGCTTGCCGTGAGCAGGCCTCCGGAGCGCGGAAGTAGCTGCTATTTTAAGTATCTGCGCAGCCTGTGATTGGCTCTGTCACCTTCCGTCTTCGGGGAAGTCGTGGGTTTCACGTTCCGCGGGGGCCTCTTACTCCCCCTCCCCCCCCCCCAGCACTCCTCCAGGCCCTCCCCCAGGCCCTCCCCCGGGGGGGCGGAGCTCTCAGCAGCTCCGCCCCACGGTGCTCCCTGAGGGGGTGCAGGGACCTGGGTGAGCACATGTATCTGGAGGAAGGATGGAAAGCTACCGTGACCCGCAGAAGGAGGGCTGATGGCAGTGTCAAGGAGAAAGTCGTTTGGGGCACCCTGGAGCTCCCTTCTCTGTCTTCTTCCTCTTGTGGGCTCCTTACCCTTTCTTTCCACCCCTCAGACGAAGACCAACGTGCAGGGACGGGTCCTGGCCAGGTGTTCAAACGAACACGTACCTCATAGAAGTTGAAGTTGGCACGGGTCGGGAGCAGTGGGCACATTCGTGTATGACTGAGGAGGAGTGTCCACCGGACTTTTAGGAAGCAGTTGTCTTTTCAGAACTGCCGGAGTCCAGCTCCAGCAGGTCCGGGGCTCCCTGAAGGATGGACGGTGGCGGCGAAAGGGGGAGGGAATGAGAGAGCCACGAGGTTCTTTCTGCTCACCAGGCAGGCATCTCTGCTCTGACCTGACAGTCAGCTTTATTTATGGTAAAAAAAAAATGTCTGGGGTACAGCACAGAAGTAGCATTTAGCTTAGACAGTGATTTCTGATGACAAATTCTTTGGTAGGTAAGAATTTCCCAGAACATAGATTGGTGGAAAACTCCTGCATAGTCTTTATCAATAGTGATTGAGGTAGGTGACTAGGTGCTTATCACGTGGGGAGGGAAGGGATCTCCAGCATCAAGTACAAGGCCGTGGTTTTAGCAGAGCAAAGGCAACGGTCAGCCCTTTGTGAGCAGGGTTGTGCAGCCTGTTTTTTGGAGGGGAAGTAAAACAGGTTTCTCAGGAAATGCAATATTTGCTCCCATAATCACAAAACAAGCAGGTCCTACAATAAGTTCTTCACAAGGTGCCGTCAGCATATTTTAGGATAAGGGGACAAGTCACTCCTGATGCCAGTCAACAAGGTGTCTGGGGGGTCGGTGCTCAAGCAAAAATAATGGAGTGGGGGTGGGTATCGGTCACCATCTGACGGGGCGGGGGAGGCCTTGCCAACCCGCCTACCTCACATGGAGTTTTCTCAACTTAGTGAGTTCTGAAATGGCTTCCAACACAGAACCCCACGATCGTGCAGGGATGGCTCTCGGGCACTCAGGGTGGCATTTGTGCAGCTGCCCCCCCCCACCCCTGAGCAATAAATGGCATCCTGGTGTCGTATGTGGACAGCAGTCTACACGGAGTGACCGCTCCTGATGGCAGTCAGCCCCTCGGAGCCCTGGAACGTTATTTTTGTCCTACTAGAAAAACACATTGAAAGTCGCTGACCTGGGCAGCTACCTCCTCTGATTACATGGACGGCTACTCAAGGTCATGACCGGGGCAGCCAGCAGATGGGCAAAGAGGAGAAGGTGGAGGACAGCTCCTGGGATCCAGGGAGTTAGCATCAGCCTGGTTGGAGGGACCTCCCGCTCGGGGCGGGACGATGAGCCCAGAGGCTCCGTCAGCAGGTGCGCGGTTTGGAATGTCTTTGACGGTGACTCCCAGCAAGAGACCCCATCACATGCTGTCATCCAGAACACGCACACCTTTCCCAAGAAACAGCGGTGACCTTGGCCTCTGCCTTCTCTTTCCAATTCGATGCCCGTTTGTCCTGAAAGCAGTAGCCGGCGCGCCGCTGTGGCGAGGCCGTGTGGACTTTGAACACCCCGAATGAATTTAACTTTCTGTTGGTCGCTAAGCTGAAATACCAAAACCCCGCCATGGAGGACAGTCCTCTGGGCACAGGTCCTTCAGCCCGGCTCCTCGTCTGCGGGTCTGAGTCAAAGGATGCCACGCCAGCCGCTTGACGTCCGCACGCACATTCCAGAGACGTTTGTTTAACTTGGAAAACTCCTGGTCCCGCCACACCATGTCTGTCTTGGGTCACAGACAAGTTCTCCTTTCTCTCCCGGCAACTCGAGTTGATTTTTCAAGTCAAAGTTTGTTTTCCCATAGAATGCCGGGGCTTTTGTACTGTGTGCGAAGGCATGAACTTGAGGGCCTCAAGTCTGATTTGCATGCCAAGGGCTTCCCAGGGCCGAGGACCCCCCCGCCCCCGCCTCGGCTTACCCTCAGCGCCGGCCAACGCCAGGCGGCCCTCCAGCCCGTGAGCGTCAGCAGCCTGTCGCACCCATGCAGGGATCCGAGAGAGTGACTTTTGTCCCTCGCACTTGGGTCTGGAACTCGAGGCTGGTTTCTGGGCAGAGCGTCTGTACTGACCATTCTCAGTCTTCTGTTCTCTTAAGGAATCTAGTCACATTACAGGTCAGTAACCTGGGCAACCGAACTCGCTGTGTATTTAAAACAGCTGGAACTTAGTGCCCGCGTGGTTATAAAGGTGAGGGAGGAGGTTGCTGAGAAGCCAAGTGAGAATCAGGGAGGCAACCAGAGATGAGCAGGAAGGCTATGGCTGCCTGGTTGGAGAGGTGAAGGGAGAAGGGGCAGCCCAGGGGCAGGGTGGAGGCTGGAACCGGGAGCCACGGTTGGTGGTCGGTCTGCCTGGATGGATGGGGAGCAGAGGGGATGCGGCCACAGCCAGAGATGCCACCTAAGGCCTCTCCCTTGCTGCAGCCAGAAGCCTGCTGAGAAAGGAGCCTGGACATCGCGGCTGCAGGGACAGCTGGCTGTGTGCCCAGCAGAGCAGGGGACCCGCTGGGAGTGCAGATGAGAAACCCTAGTGAGGTGCCAGCTCCCCGCCCCGCCCCCCAGCCCCGTGGTGACAGGAAGCCGAGAGGGCCTTAGGGAAGTTTCGATGTCACCTCCATTGGAAGGAGTCCACCCTAGGACGTCCTTGAGACGGGGTCCCGCCACTGCTTCCCCAGGTGCAGATTCCCGTGTGTGCTGATTGCCCCGGCGTCACTGCGTGGCGGGTGACGTCCCAGGACTGCAGCCGGCCATCTGCAGCCTTGCCCACACGCTGAGGGTGGCGGCCAGCAGGGGAGTGTCACCCTAGCGCTCTCCCTTCCCAGCCCTGCCCCAGACCCGGCAGACGCTGGCTTCCCCCCCGCCCCCGACCCCTTACCAGACATGCTCGCCATGTTCACTCTCCCCCACATTCTGGCTGCCCCGTGCACCCCCACGCCTGGCCTCCAGGACCTGATTTTCTTTCCTCCCGCACATTTTCTTCTCAGACATAGCACCTCAGCCTTCGCACTCTTCATCTGCGTGGGCCCCTCTTCCTCCCGAGACGAGCACAGGAAAGCACCGGGCCTGAGCGGCACACACGTGGGCCTCAGCTCGCTGTTAGGCGGGGCCGCCGTTGGGTGGGGGCAGGTGTGTTCCGTGCAAGACCACATGGTAAATGTTTTAGGCTTTGTGGCCCACCCGGTGTCTCTTCTAGACGCTTAGCCGCAGGCAGAATGTAAACTGTGTTCCAGTAAATCTTTATTTATAAAAGAAGGTGGCCTGCAGGATTGGGTCCCCCTGTTTTAAAACATAATTCTGGTCATTGTGTCCCTTTCTTGCTCTTTTATTTTTTTAAACACAGTGATCTGTTAAAAATTTTTTTTTCTTTAAGTTTGTTTATTTATTTTTGAGAGAGGGAACACCAGAGGGGCAGAGAGAGAGGGGGACAGAATTGAAGCAGGCTCCAGGCTCGGAGCTGTCAGCACAGACCCCGATGCGGGGCTTGAACTCATGAACTGCGAGATCGTGACCTGAGCCAAAATTGGATGCTCAGCCGACCAAGCCCCCCAGGTGCCCCCTTTCTCTCTCCCCTGTACCTCCCCCCGCCGCTCAAGTGCAGACCTGGTCTCGCCACATCGTCCTCACCCTGACCCTTGGCTGGCGCTGACCTCATCTCATGGCATGCCCAGCTGGCCTCTGACACTGCGGGTCCTGGTGATGGACAGACACCATGGTGCGCCTCCCAGATTCCCCTTCAGAAATGAGGGGCTCAGTCCCCGCACAGCTGGCTGTGCGGACGACAGAGCCCCCTCCCACAGCAGCGCCACCTTCCCGAGCTGGATGGCAGCTGACGGCTGGGCAGCACATGGGTGTAGGGTGCCGGCCCCTCGCCCCACTCAGGACGGCTCCAGGGGGTCATCCCAGCTCTGGAACTCTCTGTGGGGGCCTCGCTGGGGCTGCATTGCCTCTCCATTTCATCTGGGGCCCAACTCTGCCTCCTTGCTTTCCTCATCATGGATGTTGACCCCAAAATACATGTGCTACGCCCCAGTTCCCATCTCGGGTCTGCCTCTCGGGGACCCTGTGACACCCTTCCTTCCAGAAAAGTGCAGGTCTGGCCCTCACTTAGCTCTCTGCCCCGGTGTCTATCAGAGCGGCCATTTGAGTGAATGAAGGGAGTGAGGGTAAGGAGTGGATGAGGGAATGAATGGGCCGGCAGGGGCCGAGGTGGGGACAGGCAGCGGGGTGTGTGTGTGTGTGTGTGTGTGTGTGTGACCAGTGCCCAGCTGTCCCTCGGGGCTGCTGCACGCAGGGGTCCTAGAGGGTCTGCCCAGAGTCACTGCTGGAATCCGGCCACATGGGTTTTGCCCTGTGCCCGGCCCACTGAGGCTTTCCCTGGCTTGGCGCCGCTCCTGAGCCCTGCATCCTGTCCTCAGACCTCCCCTGAGCCGCCCCGGGCTCACCAGCCGCTGCTGGAGCCTTCCGGATTCGGGGCAGCTGGTGAGATTGAATTCTGGGGCCGAGCCGACCTCAGAAAAACGTGACTCATCTTGCCTACCCACAAAGAAAGGAAAAGTATGTGCGGCATCCAAGGTTCCTGAAAAGTTCCGCCAACTCGCCGCGGAGCTATGTGCCTGGCGCTTAGCGCGGGTCCCCTGGGAGGGCGCCCTCTGCTGGCCACCGCGCAGGTGTCCCGGTGAGGGCGCCAGCCGGGGCTTACTTCTGTAAAGGGACAGCCGCTGTTCTTTGGGCAAAGGCAAGGGGAAGCTTCCAGAAGACTCTCCTTTCCCTCGGAGAACTGTAATGGTGGGGCCCAGCGTGGGGAGAGGCTGATGAACCCTGCGTCCGCGCCTCGCCGCTTTCTTAATTCCTCGGTAAAAATAACATTTCATTTTGGCGATGTCAGACTTGCAGGAAAATTGCCGAAGCCGCACACACGGCGCTCACGGCCCCTTCATCCGATTTCCCAGTGGGAGCACTTGAGCACGTTGGCTTCTCTCCCACCCCTCCCCCTGCAGACGTAAATATCTGCATGAGTTTATGTGAAACCTGAGCCATCGGGAATACCCTGCGGGCATCCTGTCCCTTCACCCCTAAACACTTCAGTGTGTGTTTCATTCCAATGGGCGCACTCTCCAGAGGAGAGTTTACGTCTCAAAATCAGGAAATTGACATTTATCCCATGTATTTGCTGACCGGCAGGCTCTCCTCACCAGTCACAGATGTCAATACCGTCTTATTTTGGAGGAGAACCGCCCCCCCCCCCCCCGGCCATGAGGAGGACCCGTGTCTCCACATGGTCTCCGACGCTGGCAACTTTCCCCTTGTGGTCATTGTCGTCGTTACTCTTGCTGTCCCTGTGGCCGTGAGGGGCTATCTGACTGTGCCTTCGACTTGCCCTGCCCTCAGGACATCGGGCCCCTTCTCATGCACTCGCTGGCTCTTTGGGTCTCTTCTTTGGGGCCAGGTCCCCTCATTTTTCATGGGTTGTCTTTTTGTTGCTGGATTGGAGTTCTTTCGACATTCCGGGTGGTAGACACTGACTAGCATGTGCTTTGGGGATTTCTTCTCCCTTTTGGGGGGTTGCCTTTTTGCCCTCTTGATCGTGTCCTTTGCTGCACAAAAATTTCTACTTTTGATGACCAAAAATACCTGGACACTAGACTTGCTGAAATGAAGTCAGGGGTGGGGAGAGGTGCCAGTGGCCGCGCCTCATTGATTCTGAGTTGTGACTGTTTCCTGGGAGAGGAGACACCAGGACAGGCTGATGGAGGAGGGGACTGCTTCATTGTCATCAAGTCAGGACAGGCTGAGTCAGGGTCTGACTATCCCTTTCAAGCCTCCGGTGAGGAGAGAGTGAAGACCGCAGAATCTCTGGATCGTTTCTAAGTGTCATCCTCTGGCCATCGAGCAGCCCCTTGTTCGGCTCAGCAGGCCGAGTTTCTTTCCAGCATTTCCCCTTGGTGGGGACATCCATGAGACACGCAGCTGTGCTCCTGCCGTGGGTCCCAGGCCTCTGAGAGGAGACCCTCCCACCTTCCTCCTCACCCTGTGATCCCGTGAGGACCCTCACCCAGCCCCAAGTCATCTGCAGGGCAGGAAGCTGCCCTCTGGAACACGGGTGACTTAGCACATTCTCCTCACTGGGGGAGGGCTGGGGTGATGCTCCCGGCTCCCCTCCCGCCCCTGGGCCGCCGGAGATGAGAGATAAAACCGATGGCATGTGCCCAGGAGGTGATCTTTGCTCACACTGCCTCTTCCATCCCTGTTTCTCAACACTCCGCTTCTCTTTTTTTTAGCTTTTGCTGAAGCAATGTACTGAGAACGCACCTTGCTGACCTTTCCTGCTGGAGATACTGATCTCTGTTTACTGGATCTTCTGGTGTTTGTCTTCCTTTGTTTTCTCCTCTTTGCGTTTTAGTTTTCAGTGAAGCCCTTCTATCACATGATTGAAAAAAAAATCAAACAGTTCGAAATGATAGATCCTGGAAGGCAGTAATCCCCTACCCCACGCCACCAAAACCCCAGTGTGACCTTTTAAAGTCGTGTACATATTCAGCTACTCTCTGGCTTATCAAGGTCAAAGCTTGTCCACTGTCTTACTGCAGTGGGTGGTGAGTACTGGCTCCCCCGCATCTTCCAGTTCCCCTTCTTTTTTATTTAATGTTTAATTTTGAGAGAGAGAGAGAGAGAGAGAGAGAGAGAGAGAGACCCAGTGTGAGTGGGGGAGGAACAGAAGGGAGTCACAGGATCTGAAGACAGGCCCCAGGCTCCGAGCGATCAGCACAGAGCATGACGCAGGGCTTGAACTCATGAACTGTGAGATCATGACCTGAGATGAAGTCAGACGCTCAACTGACTGAGCCACCCAGGCGCCCCTTCCAGCATCCCTTCTGCTTTCCTTTTTGTAAGTTAATCAACCTTTTCTTTTCATCACCCCCACAAAGAGGTTTCATAGACATTTGTTTCTAATCGCCCTCTTGTGACTTTAATAGAACGATGTATCATGTATTATTTATTACTACGTGTGTATCTGTGTTTTATGTGTAAAAAATAATAGTAGCCTTTCCCAAGAGCCATTTTCACCCCCTTAGAATGATGCCTTAGTTAGAAAGGGGGCTGACGGGGCGCCTCAGCAGCTCAGTCAGTTAAGCATCTGACTCTTGATTTTGACTCAGGTCATGATCTCACAGATTTATGAGATTGAGCCCCGCATCAGGCTCTGGGCTGGCAGCCCCGGGGGCCTGCTTGGGATTCTCTCTCTCCCTCTCTTTCTGTCCCTCCCCTACTCACACTGTCTCCATCTCTCTCAAAAATAAGCTTTAAAAAAATAAATTAAAAATTAAAAAAGGAGTTGATGTCAGTGAGCACAGTAATATCTCACTAATTTGGGATAAGACCCATCTGAAGTAGCAAACAATCGGAATTATTAGATGGCTTTTTTTATATTTCGTCAACATCAAAAGAGAGACAGCCATATAAGTCAATGTTCTAGATGTTGGAAACCTAAACCACTCGGGGTGCCTTAGAGGCTCAGTTGGTTAAGCATCTGACTCTCCATTTTGGCTCAGGTCGTGATCTCGCGATTTCGTGAGCTCGAGCCCCGCATCGGGCTCTGTGCTGACATCGCGGAGTCTGCTAGGGATTCTCTCTCTCCCTCTCTCTGCCCACAACCCACTCACACGGTCTCTGTCTCCCTCAAAATAAATAAATAAACTTAAAAAATTTTCTTTAATTAGAAAAATGTCTTAAAAACTTAGAAACTTAAACCACCGGGCACCGAAGCGTGCGTCTTTTTAAGTGGTAGGTGCATCATACGCTTTGCAGTGTTCGTATCCGCAGGACAGAATTCCACCTCACCGTCTGCCGATGAGTAGGGTCCTCACCGGCTTGCCCCGTGGTGCACGCCAGCATTCCCAGCCGCCGGCACTGAGATGTGGGGACTGGGGTCTGGACCGTGAGGGCTCCTGACTGTCCCCCTCTTACCCTCCGCGTGTCTCTTCCTGTTCCACTACAGCCCCCACGGCAGTCCGCGCTCTCCCCCGAATAGCGCCCCCTACCCTTCCATTGCAAAGCGCTGCTGAGAACCGGCGTTCTTTGTGTGCATGGTTAAAAAGAGCAAATTATGAGTAGCAAAGTCCCTTGGTTCTTCACTCAAGAAAAACAGAAATGCTTGGGCTTTGAGGGTTTGGGCCGAGGAGCAGGGTTTTGTCCAATTACTTCTGACTGCTGGGTAGAGATTGGGTGCGGGAGCCACCGATGAGTTGCTCCCAGCACACGGCCTGGCCGGCTTCCGGTCCCCTGACGCAGCCAGCCCAGGCAGCCAGCCCGGAGGAGGCACCTTTCCGTCACTGAGCCTTTGCTGCTGCGGTTTTGGCCCCGCGATGTCCGTGAGGCACACGGAGTCTGAGCCAAGACTCCGCCGCTTGAGGGTTGAGACGATGCTGCACAGTGGTCTGCAGCTTTCAAGATATTTTTGCTCCTTTATTTCATTTGAGTCCCTTAAACCTTCCGTGCAATGGGCTCGGGTGGTATTATCGTCTCTTATGGGCAGAACCTGGAAACGTAAACTCAGTGGCTCAAAACCGCATGCTGATACATGAGCCTACGTTGCTTTATGGGGCTTTGTTTGACCTAAGGTATCTTAGACCTTCCTGTTTATCATCTTGTTTTATAATACAATTCACTATTTAGGAGAAATCAATGAAAGGCAAACTACGGCTCAAGACTCGTATTTTAAATTTTTAGTGTTATTTTTGAGAGAGAGACAGAGAGAGAGAGAGAGAGAGAGAGAGAGAGAGAGAGAGAGAGAGAATACAAACAGGGGAGGGACAGAGAGAGGGAGACACAGAATCTGAAGCAGGCTCCAGGCACCGAGCTGTTGGCACAGAGCCCGATGTGGGGCTCGAACCCATGAACCACAAGATCATGACCTGAGCCAAAGTCAGAGGCTTAATTAACTGAGCCACCCAGGCGCCCCTCAGATGTCATATTTTAAATGCTGGGGTCCTCTTTGAGGAGCCCTGGATTCTGGAAAATGGAAACCGGGCTTGGCCACCCCAGGGGCCGAAGGCCTAGGTGGCTGCACTCCGTGTCCTCCCGAATGGGGGGACAGGGTTTTGCACCTTCCTTTATCACTTTGGCCTCTCTGAGACATCATTCACAGAAAGAACTAAACAGAAAACCCAGATGCTTGGCCTCTACCGTCTTGGAGTCTAGTGTTTGAAAGTCATTGCACTTCAGCCCTCGAGGCTGGGCTCGCCCTGACCCTCTGAAAGCTGGAGTCAGCCGCGGCTCTGGTCTCTTGGCCTGTGGCAGAGAGACCCCCAAGGACCGCAGGGGCCATGAGGGGGGATTAAGTAAGGCCCTCAGGGGGGAGGGTGGGCTCCTCAGGGTACATGATGCCCCTTGAAGATTTTAAGACTATCTAGGGATTCATACTTTGAGGTCCTGCCCGTAGGCATGCTAAAAATAATCATTGCCATTGTTTCTTCACTGTTTCTGCACTCTCCTGTATTTTTAAAAATTTTTTTTAATGTTTATTTATTTTTGAGAGAGACAGACACAGAGTATGAGCAGGGGAAGGGCAGAGAGAGAGACACACACACAGAATCCAAAGCAGGCTCCAGGCTCCGAGCTGTCAGCACAGAGCCCAACGCAGGGCTCGAACTCAAGAACCGTGAGATCATGACCTGAGCTGAAGCCGGATGCTTACCTGACTGAGCCACCCAGGCGCCCCTCTCCTGTATTTTTCAAGTTGATGTTCCTGTTGTCACTGGGTTTAAATGTCATTGGTGTGAGTGGAATTTTCAGGCTGGTGGGGTTTGTCTATCCCAAAAACTCAACTTGGACTCCACTCACACCAGTCTCCACACTCCAGCTCATGGAGGCGGGGAGGGGTGCGGAGCGGCGAGCAGGAGGCACGGGGGTCTGAGTCACGGTCGGGCTGTCGCTCTCCAGAGCTGCCGCCTCATAAACACCTCCGGGGAGGGCACACGGCAGGCCCTGGTGAGGGGACACAGCAGCCTCGCTCAGAGTCAAGTGCCACGGTGACCTTTAGAACTTTCCATGAAACATGACCCAGTATTTTGCAACCAGCGGGAGGGTGTTAGCAAGTATGTGTTGGCGCTCCCGCGGGGCTCCGAGGGGACCCGCCGCCCGCTTACATAACGGGGTTTTGTTTGGCCCACGGCCCGTCAGAGATCTGGGTGCGTCTCAGGTGCTGTCACATGATCTCAAGAGGTTCTGCGCGGATTTCCTATTGGAGTGTCTTTGTTTACTCTTCCCACATCCTGACAGAGAAGAGGCAGCCTGAGGCCCTCGGTGCCCCTGGCCGGGGCCCCGACGACCCTGTGTCCAGCCCCAGCCCCACGCTGGCCTCCGACGGGATCCTGGGCAAATCGTTTTGTTGTTCTGAGCCTCCGTTTCTTTTTATTTCTTGACTGCTCTGGGCTGGCCTCCTACCTCCCGACATGGTGGGGAAGCCCTGAGGAAAGGGCTTCTGGAAAAGTCTACACACCTGGTTCAGATGGAAGGCGTCCTTAATGGGCGGGTCCCCCGTAGCAGCCGGGCCCGCCCGCCGGCTCCGAGCGTCTACACAGGGAGCTCATCATGTGTTGAGGGGAGGGGTGCATCGGGCTGTGAGAACCCATCCTAACAGCATGAGGTGCCTCTAGTGATGACGGTCCACTGAGTCTCTCATCCAGGCCCCTTGTGACCATTTCAGGGAATTGTTCCCGGCCGTGCATGACACGGGACCCAAGTGGCTTCAGTGATAAGGGTTTTGGCCTTTGAAAATATATTTTAGGGGCTCCTGGGTGGCGTCAGATTTTGGCTCAGGTCATGATCTCACGGTTTGTGAGTTCGAGCCCCACGTCGGGCTCTGAGCTGACAGCTCAAAGACTGGAGCCTGCTTTGGATTCTGTGTCTCCCTCTCTCTCTCTGCCCCTCCCCTGCTCGTGCTCTCTCTCTCTCTCTCTCTCTCAAAAATAAACATTAAAAAACCTTTTTAAATGTATTTTAATGTAATTGGAAATCCAGAGGGAGGGGGACCTCAGGAGGGCTCACTCCAGTTTGTATTCCATGGACTGCCTGGTTCCGTGAGGACCCCCTGCTGCCGTATGCAGGGTGGGGGGGAGGGTGACGAGCAGAGGTCGGCATCCACTGTGGTACCCGCTGCAGAGAGCGCACACGTCCTGGTGGGGCCACAGCTGGCGCTGGAACAGGACCGAGTTACTGGGACAACGGATGCCTCGGGTCTTGGCACCTGGCCCCCGGCGGAGGGAACAGGGCCTCCCAGCTCACCAGCTGAGAGCTTCCAGCGACCCAGCTGCCTTAGTACCTGCGCCGTGGGGTCACCACAGCCACCAGAGGGGTCTTACACATCGGAAATCTACAAACTTGCTAATGCTCCCAGCACGGAGAGGCGGCAGCCGGCCGCACTGGGAAGGAGCGAGAACTTTGTTTGCTGGCACCCTGGAGCGGCGGTGGCCTGTCTGCAGCTCCTGCTGTGTCCCCTCTCCACCTCTCCTGTTCCTCCCGTTGCCCCTCCCAGTCACCCTCACACTTGGGCTTCTGACGTGCAGAGCCCAGCCCACCCGGTAAAATGCCAGCGTCCGGGTAGAGACCCGTTCCCCACTGTCAGGCCGGGGCCCTGCCCTCGGGCCTACCCTAGGGATGCTGTCCCAGGGCGGGCGCTGAGCTTTGGCTGACCAAGGGCACGGAAGCTGTTGGCACAGCCTCTCTTGATCCCAAGGGCATAAGTTGATGTGCCCCAGGTCAGGGCACGCTGGCCCCAAGATGACAGAGAGCACAGGGTGCAATCAGCCTCTGGTCCCTGGCCACGAGCCAGCCCCAAGAACTCATCCGCTGAGCACTGATTCTGTTTCTCCCAGAAGACGCTGGGTAAGAGTCCCCGAGCAGGGAGCTGTCCGCGTAGCTCGGGAGAGAAGAAACACACACACACAGAATAACGCAGCACACTCGTCGTGAACCTGTCTCCAAACAGTACCCGTCAGCACCTTTTTATTTGTCTGGCCATCCAGTGTTGGTTCATGGTCGAAAAACTAGAACGACAGAAACAAACGACACAATCGGAAGGACCCACAATTCCACCAGACCGCGAACTCCCTCAGTGGTGATCGGGAGGCCTGGGTCAGCCTGGGTCAGGTGCGGGGACAGAGGCAGCTCCCGCCCCACTGCTGGTCCTGTCCCCGGCTCCGGGGTATAGCCCGGCAAGTGGCTTGGAAAGTATCGTCTAGAAAGACCCAGGTCCTACCAAAATATATTGTAAAACACAGTTCCGAGGGCACCTGTGTGGCTCAGTCTGTTGAGCATCCGACTTCGGCTCAGGTCCTGATCTCCCAGTTCAGGGCTTCAAGCCCCATGTCGGGTTCTGTGCTGACAGCTCAGAGCCTGGAGCCTGCTTCGGATTCTGTGTCTCCCTCTCTCTCTGCCCCTTCCATGCTCATGCTCTGTCTCTCTCTGTCTCTAGAAAATAAATAAACATTAAAAATTTTTTAAAAATAAAATGCAGTTTTATCTTAGAAGCCACTAGTTCCCCACCCCCCCAGACGTCTGCCTGCTCAGCCTTTCCCAGGGCACCACTGCTTCTGTTGCTGAAATTCAGTGTCACCAGCAGCCTTTTCCTCTGCTCTCGGCCAAGCTGACCCTGAAGAACATGTTGAGTGAGGTCAGAAGTACATGTTGGCCTGGGGGGGGGGGTCCTCTCTGGGGATTTGTGTCCGAGTCAAGGCTGTCATGCTTGAAGTCACCTAGATGTTCTGAAAGTTGCATTCAACCTTGCACCCAGACCCTTCCAATCCCAACTTCCCAGGGCCCCTCTTGCGGGACAGGGAGCTATGCCGGGCCAAAAGCTTTCTGCTAAATCAGACCGAATCCCACCATTTCTTTCCAGAATATTCTCTTCCCTTTTCGTTAGCAGAACAGTAGCCCTGGATGATCGGGTAATACTTTGCTTCTTTCTTCTTTGCCACATCCTTAAGCCCCTCTGCGAGGCATCACACGTTCCCACGAATGAGTCGGGGCAGCGCGGAGCCCGGAGCCCAGAGCTGAGCCCTGGCCCCTGCAGTGAAAAGACAGCAGCGGGGCGCCCGGTTCTCTGCGCAGCGGCCTGCACGCGCCTGCGGGCGAGGCGAGCAGGTGCACTTTGTGTTTCCAAAGCGCGGCCGCTCGTGTGAGGAACCAGGCATCAGACTCGGGCTGGTCCACGTCACAGGCTGGACTGTGATGGGAGTCGAGCCTTTCAGGCAGGGCCCTGCTCTCCTTCTCCTGTAAGTTCTCCAGCCTAAAGAGCAAAAGGTACAAGTGAGAAGAGAAATTTCCAGATCGCTGCAATCTGCTGGGGTCCTCTGTGTCCTGTAAGATTCAGCCCAGGGCACTGCCTAGACCCGTACCTCGCTGGTGGTGAATTTTCCTGTGTGCGTGTGTGACAAGGTTCGGGACGGTGTCAGGACGTAAATCTCAGAATCAGATTATGAAGGTTCAAGTCCACGTTCTCCCAACTTGTTAGCTGAGTGATCCTGGTCAGGCTACCTCTCTGACTCTGTTGTTCATCTTTAAATAAAATGGTATTAGAGCGCCTGGGTGGCTCAGTGGGTTAAGCGTCCGACTTGGGCTCAGGTCACGATCTGGTGGTTCGTGGATTCTCGGGCTCTGTGCTGACAGCTCAGAGCCAAAGGGCATATTTGGGCAAAAGAAGCATGAAGAGTTTTTGTCTAAGCCCATATACCATTCTCGAACTGTGTGATCAAGAACGTAGCGAGCGATCGCATTTCAAAGCGTAGCGATGGTGAGTGAGTGAGTGCAAATTTGTGTGGAAAATAAACAGTGACACTGGCCTGGCCGTGGTCCTGTGCCTTGTTCACGGGGCCATTCACTCATCAAGTAGTGATTAAACCTCCACCAAATGTACAGGACAGGTGCTGATGGAGGGGATTAGTGCTATGAAAAATTCAAAGACATTCTCGTCCTCTAAGAACTATATTTTAATCAGCAAAATAATATACCCTGTTTGCCGAGCGCCTCCACAGGTCCGTCGGGAGTGCAGATTACCTCACAGTTATTGTTTCTTTCATTCCTCCCACAGTCCTGTGGGGCAGGCTCTATTAATACCATTTTATTTAAAATTTTTTAAGTGTTTATTTTTGAGAAAGAGTGCGAGCAGGCAAGGGGCAGAGAGAGAGAGGGAGACAGAATCTGAAGCAGGCTCCAGGCTCTGAGCTGTTAGCACAGAGCCCAACATGGGGTTTGAACCCATGAACCGTGAGATCCTGGCCTGAGCTGAAGTCAGAGGCTCAACTGACTGAACCACCCAGGCACCCCAATTTGTTTTTTCCTTTTTAAGTAATCTACGTGCCCAATGTGGGGTTCAAACTCATGACCCTGAGATCAAGAGTTGCCTGCTCCACCGACTGAGCCAGCCAGGCACCCTTGCTTTGTTTTATTTTTCAATCAGGAGAACGTTTCAACTTCTGTGAGGAGCTAAGTTGAGAAGATTAAAAAAAAAAAAAAAAGGAAATCTCAATGGGAAAAACCTACCTACTCAGTCTTTTTCAGAGTTTAGTCACAGTGAGTAAGGGCTACCATATTCAGCAACAGAGATGATTCGTGCCCTGGGGGACCCAGCTGGAGGGGGTCTTGCCTTGTTTTGGGAGGCCGCGCTGGCCTTTCCTCCAGACCCTCCGACCCTCCAGGCCAGCCAAGCTCTCCCTTCCAAGCCGGGCCATGCAATCGCCTCTCCGTACATTTGCGCTGATGGCACTCATTGTTCGTACCGGCAGATCACTGTTGATCACATGCAGTTTTTTTTATGCGGTGACTATTGCTTTATAGTTTATCCTTATCATTTGCAAACTCCTTGAAGGCAAAACTATTTTCTTTGTTCATTCATGCATCCTTGTTACAAGTATTTGATCACTGTTTCTATCCATCAGTCCCAGGAAGAAAGAAAAGGCACACTGAACAGCCATTACAAGTTTATACTTCCAGGGGCACCTGGGGGGCTCAGTCGGTTGAGCGTCTGACTTCTGCTCAGGTCACAATCGCACGGTTTGTGGGTTCGAGCCCCGTGTTGGGCTCTGTGCTGACAGCTTGGAGCCTGGAGCCTGTCTTCAGACTCTGTGTCTCCCTCTCTCTCTGACCCTCCCCTGCTCACACTCTGTGTGTATCTCTCTCTCTCTCTCTCTCCCTCTCTCACACTTTCGCTCTCAAAAATAAATATTAAAAAAAAAAAGTTTAGACTTCCAGAAGCACGTGAAATCCTGATGTGATCAAGTCTTGTCTGATTCACAGAGGGAGAAACTGAGGCCCAGAAATTGGAAGTAATGTTTCAAGATCATAAAGCTAGTTTCCAGCACATCCTGCCGCTTGCCTTTAATCTAGTGTAGATATCAGCAAAAAAAAATTTTTTATCATAATTTAAAAATTCTATTTTGGGACGCCTGCGTGGCTCAGTTGCTTATGCATCCAATTCTTGGTTTCAGCTCAAGTCACGCTCTCACTGTCTGTGGGTTCGAGCCCCGTGTCGGGCTCTACCCTGACAGCGTGGAGACTGCTTGGGGTTCTCTCTCTCCCTCATTCTCTACTCCTCCCTCGCTGTCCCTCTCTCAAAAGAAACAAGCATTTTTATAAAAATAAAAATTAGTCTTTTTTACTTTGACGGTTCAGTTTTTAGTCACACAACACATAGAAAGTTTTTGTTGTGCTTTATTAGATCAGAGTTTGGCTTAGGAGCCAAGGAGATTACAATTCTGGCCGTGCTTCTGCCGTTAGCGACAGGACCTCAGACCTTCCTGAGTCTCCACCTCCCTAATGGAAGGGTTCAGACTAGATCCTCTCTAAAATCTCTGTCTAAAAGCTCTGTCGTGCCCCGATTCCTAAGAAGCCCGGGCCTCAACTTGTAGTTTGTGAAGAACCTTCCCGCGAATCCCGGGGCCCCCATCCCCCACCTCACAGGTGGTCTTGTATTTTTCGCCGTGAAGGAGCTCGAGCCGAAACAGATCAGCGATTCGCAGCCCAGGGACTCGCGGCTTCTCCACCAGGCAGCCCCGGAGCCTTCTGACCCCGCGGAGCCCGGAGCACATGAATCAAAATAGTTGTGTGATGTCATGTCATAATGGGAGTGTGCTCCGGCCAATTGGTGCCAAGAATTGTCCGTCCAGGGCGGTTTCCTTTTACAGTCTTTTTAAAGAGACATCTGTGGGTCTGCACATGACCTGCAGCCGGTGCTACGCACGCCTATTTAGTCTCCCCTCCTTCTCTGATTTTAAGGGACAAAATCCTAGGAGTGTCTGAGTGCACAGCCGACCTTCACTGCATAAACAACCCCGCGGCAGGTCCTGCCCGAACTTCCGGCAGCTTCTTTGCCTACTTCTCCGGCTGCTGCGGCTGGAGGTGTGGAGGGGAGGACAGCGAGCTCTCTCTCCGAGCCTCCGAGGACGGGCTGCAGCGGGACGGCCCTGCATGCCCCGTGGCCCCCGAGGGTGACCCGTGCTGCGTTGGGGTGAGAGCCCCGGGCTGGCGCCTTGCACAAGCCGCGTCTCTACGCTCTTGGTGGCCGAGCTGCTGGGCGCCGCACACCTGCCGGCGGATGCTGCGCCGCTGCTGACGCGGGCTCTCCGGGCCTTGGTGTGGTCACCTGTCGCTGCTCCCGGGGCCACAGCTACTCATGAAGCGTTTCAGCAGCCTCAGGAGGAACAAGAAGCATAAGGACCCAAACCGGAGCACGGAGAGGCGCCAGTTGGAGCCCCGTGGCCTTTTCGGTAGGACGCTGCCCTTTGGCTGGTTTTCTGTCGGCCGGTGCCGCAGGCGGGAAACCCCACGGCGTGTGTGTGTGTGTGTGTGTGTGTGTGTGTGTGTGTGTGGCCTCCCGAGCTGTAGCTGTGTGCAGAGGTGATTGCCAGGCGGTCGTTGGAGGACAGGTGTCTCCGTCGGGACGGGAGTCCGTGCCAGGAGCTGCCCGATGATCTCCCGAGCCTCCTCCCTCCGTGTCACCCCACCCGCCCCCGATTGGACTGTCATTCATTCAGGCAGAGCCAGCAGCTTGGGAGAAAGAAAGAATGGACTGGAATTGTTGTTTTCGGCTATCAAAGATGAAATGTGTGCGTGCCGAGAAAACTCGTGTTGGGGGTCAGTGGGACGGGGACCCTCGCCCTCTGGCTGAGTCATTGGACAAGCGTTGACATTGGAGGGAAAGCACCTGCCTGAGGCGTGTCCCTGGGGAGAGTGTGCTTTGTGATCTCCCGGGCTTCTAGGACCTTCCGCAGCTCCTCCACGCACGGGGGTTGGGCTGAGTGTGACTGGGACATGTGGGGGAGCGTCTGGGATGCGGTGCCTCCAGTGACCTATGGATTTGGGGGTGGTTGTTCCCTCTGGCTGGCACGGCAGGCAGATTCCGGAGCATTCTGAGCCCCCTGGAGGCCTGGCCAAGACCTGCCCACTCGAAATTGGAGGGCACATCTCTTCGTTTTAAGTTCCCGGTGGCCATGGCCTGTCTGACGTTGGGGTGTTCCCAAGCACTCCCCTGTGAGATGGATCAAAAGGGCCCCACGCGCATCCCCGGTGGGGGGGGTAGGGAATCTGAGCTGAGCCGTGCGTTGTGCCCCTTGAGGGAAGTGTGACATCATAAGCAGCAAAAAAAAAAAAAAAGTTGCAGTCATAGTAGGGAAGTGACTTTGGCAAAACACCTGGGCCGTACGTTGAACATTAAAAGGTGAATAGAAAACTTGCTGGCATCGCTTGCTAATCCAATGTCACCAGCTACTTCCAGAAACCCTCTGGGGGCCCCAGTGGGAGGCTGGTGACCCTGGGGCGTGCGGGTAGAGGACACAGCAGCTCTGGTACCTGGGGGCTTTGGACCTTGTGAAAGACTGAAGGAGTCCCGTCTGATCAGAGGCTGTGTGGAGTTAGGTAGGAACACGCCCGCCCTGGCCCCAGGGGCCGGATGGCGGGTGTCTTGGACTTGATTCCTAGACTGCGGTTTACAAAGAAGACTCTTGCTTTAGATAATAAAGTAATAAACACTCATTTACCTTAGAATTACATCTGAACCCAATATTTAACGAAAAGCCTCGTTTTGCTAACGGGGACGGGCAGGCCCATTATTAAAAGCCTGTCATTTGCCGGACTGTGGCTTCCCCCTCTTGCGCGTAGAACTTGGCTGTTGTGTCTCCTCCACTCCTGAGGTCAAAAATAATATTTGCGTGTCAACCGAGTGTTATGAGTGCTCACATGCAAACGCCAGCCCGGACTAGGATCAGGGACATCGGGGCTGCCTCCAGAAGCTTCCGCTGGGGCTCAGGAAGCAGGCGGCGGCCCCTCGAGGTGGCCAGAGCCCAGGCACCAAGGTTGGTGGCGCATCCTTTTTTCCTTTTGTCAGAGTCTCCGTGTGTGAGGAGCTCAGAGCAAGGCCAGGTGGCGGGGGTCAGCCCCTCAGACCACGCCGGGCGGGGGGACGGCGAGTGAAGGAGAAACAGTCGGAGAGCGCCCACTGGGCACCCCTGCCCTCCGTGCCATGCTAACCCTCACCCACTTTAAGACTCAGCTTAACCGTCCCTTCCCTAAAGCCCAGGCACCGGTCCTGTGATCTCACTGCTTCTAGGGGACAGGGACATGTCCCCAGAGGAGTCGTCGATCCTACATTCTCGATACAGAAATGCTGGTCATGGGATGTGTTGTTCCTGGGTGTTGAGTAAGTGTTGCCTCAGGCTTTTTGTTTTTCTAAATTCCCTTCCGGCCGCTCTACTCCTTCCTCCGGTGGCCAGAGGATTTTACAGGAGGCCTCCTCTTTCCCAAGAAAGCTTCTGTGAGGGTGTGACAGTGTCTGTCCTTGACTCATCCCGGCCGGTGTGGGCTCCTCTCCGGGGCCGGGTCACACCGTCTCAGGAGCCATGGGCTGTGTCCTCCGCTCCAGCCCGGGCCCCTCCGCGTGGGACAGGGTGTGCTCTGCCTCCTGGGCTGGTGTTCAGGCCGAGACACATCCTTGCTACACCCGTGCGCACGTACCTGTGCACACGCTCACCCGCAGCTGTCCCCACGGCCCCCAATGAGCCAGAACAACTGAGAGGGAGAGAGAGAGAGAGCCGGGCCACGGCCAGCCAGCAATTACAAAGCCCGGATGGCATTTTGCTTTGGAAGTCCGTGGCTCTCGTGGGGCTTTTGAATGCTTCAAGGCTTGTGATAAAACACTCCTGAAGGTTCTGATTCATGAAGAGCTGATCCCTTCAAACCCCCTCCGGGTTTCGTGTGTGCCCAGGTCCCCCGCAGGGCCAAGCAGACACCTCGGCTTTCATGTCCCATGAGCTGTGTAGGCGGTGATTTCGACTTCAGCCTTTCCTTGCAGCCTCTTTGGTCGGCATCCAGATTATGTTGATAAAGAGCATGTGGCAATAAGAATAGACATGTGAGAGGAAGGTTGGGAAGGGATCCTGCTAATCAGATCGAGGGGGGCTGGCTGCCGCAACTTCTCTGCCCCCTGCAACTGGAGGGGACTTGTTAGAAGACACATGTACCCGAAGTCTTCAGAGATCCTCTCTGAGGACCACACTGGAGACAGGAAGCTGGGGGCGCGCCAGGAAGCTGGCGCTCCGGCCCCACCCGGCAGGTGTCTGAGTCACGCCAAAGACCAGAACCGCTCTCTGGTGGGGCTCTGCTTTACAGCCAGCCTCGCCTTCCCATGAGCCTCCTCGGGACACACGCACGACCGCTTCTGGACCGAAACTCGAGGGGTACCCTCGTCTCCCCGCACTGCCTGGCCCCGCTCTCTTGTCCTCTGTAAATGCAGGCAGATGTCACAGCCGGACATGGTGCCGGAGGGGCGGGGGGCGTCCCTGGCTGGAAAGTGCGATCTGTGGTCCGTCCCTCTCTGCTCCCTGCCTGTCCCCTCACAGTCACCTGGAAAGACCCCAGCGTTCATTCAGTCTCTCATTCAGACACGTGTGTGTCCCTGTCTGTAATGGAAAATTTCAAGGGTGTAGAGAAGTAGGGAGAACAGCGTCACATAGCCGTGGTCAAGTTCAGCAGCATCCGGCGGTCTGCCTGTCCCGCCAGGGCCTGGGGCACTGCAGTGAGCTCGGCCCCCACCACCCTCCCTGAGGCAGACACCTGAGATGGTCTTTTCAGTTTTGGCAGGGGCACCTGGGGGGCTCAGTCTGTTAAGCCTCCGACTTCGGCTCAGGTCATGATCTCGCGGTTCGTGGGTTCAAGTCCTGCATCGGGCTCTGTGCTGACAGCTCGGAGCCCGGAGCCTGCTTCCGATTCTGTGTCTCCCTCTCTGCCCCTTCCTTGCTCATGCTCTGCTCTCTCTCTCTCTCAAAAATAAGTAAACGTTAAAACAATAATAAAAATAAATGGTGGCAAAACAAGACGTACCAGCCAACCCTCTTTTCAGTGCACGGTTCAAGGGCGCTCCTGGCCATCCATCGCAGACCTTTCCGTCCTGCCCAGCTGACGCTCTGCACCCACGAGACAGCACTTCCCGCTCCACCCTCCCCGGCCCCGGCGCCCACCTCTCGACTTTCCGTCTCTATGAATTGACTGCTCTAGGGACCCCATGCAAGTGGCATCACACAGTGTTTGTCCTCTGTGTCAGCTTGTGCAGGGGTGAGCGCTGGAGGAAGAGGCAGGATGAGGGGTCGGCGGGCTCGGGAGGGGCAGGAGCTCTCACCTGCCAGGGCTTGAGGGCAGATCAGGGGGTATCGCCTATGTGTGGACAGCAGGGTCGGAGTCAGGCGCTCAGCTGGAGACCAGGTGGGGAGGGTGAGCTCAGTGGAGTCCCGCCCTGTGGGCACAAGGACTTGGGGCTGAACCTGCGTGAGATGAGGCACCCAGGGGTCTCAAGAAGAGCACCGATGGGCCCTGAGGGCTGGGACACGTGCCCCGCCCCGCCCCCACCCTGCCCCACGGCCCAGCCCTGGCTCCCATTCTCGGTGCTGGGTTTGTGCTCCCATGGAAGACTCCAGGACACGCAGGATCTTGTCTGCAGGGCCAGGCGTGCTGGGGAGCACGCAGACTCTGTAGCGGTCGGCGGCGGGGGGGGGTGTTGAGGGTCACGGGAGGGCACCTCCTTGTGTTCCTCGGAGCAGCACACGGTTTAGGAATGCCCAGCTCAGCTCAAGGTCACGAGACGGAGGCCCGGCTCACTGGCCCCCTGTCCGTCCGTCCCACCCTCTCCGTCCTCTCCCCACCCTTCTGTGCGGGGCCGTCACCAAACATGGCTCAGCGGTCCTGGACGCGGGCCCGGCTAGACAACAGGTGGAAGGCCTGGCCCGGACGAGGGCTTCCTGGGAAAATCTCAGTTAAGGACTTCCGGATTCATCCTCTCTGCGGGCTCCCTGGGCCACTGGGCAAGTCAGGCGGCCCCCACCCAGCAGGCGGGCAGGCGGCAGGGCGGCTCTGGGGGAGTCAGGTGGCCAAGGCGGCCACTGCCATGCCCCTTTCCCTTGTCCGCCCCAGCGGGCCAGGGAGGAGCGTCCCAGCAACAGGCTGAGTGACGACGGAGGCAGTGAAATGGGTGCTCACGCACACGTCGCTCGTGGGCTCCGGAGATTGGGCGGCAGGGAAGCGTGTGGCTGCGGGACCTGCTGTCCCCTGGGGAGCCCCGGTTTGCACAGAGAACCTGGATCCCGTCAGACGATGGTGGCGCTGTGGACATGCGCTGGACAGGAGGCCGAGATCACTGAGCTGGGATTGGGCAGAGAGGAGTAAGGGAGAAGCAGCCTCGGGGAAGGGGCTGGACTTAAACACCGTCACTCTGGACGGTGATGGAGAAGCTTCCTGTGGCTCCCTGACTGGGCTCGGGGCTGGGATGCCTGGCTGCCCTGTCATCCAGACCCTTCCAGAAGGACCCCCGCTCCCAGGGTGGGTCTAAGGGCCCCCTTGGCACCTGAAAGCATCGTGTGGGCGTTCTGCTTCTAGATGAGATCAAGAACATGGTACATTTAGGGGTTTCGTGGTTCAGTCAGTTAAGTGTCTGACTCTTGGTTTCGGCTCAGGTCATGATCTCAGGGTTTTGTGAGTTCGAGCCCCGCTTCGGGCTCTGTGCTGATGGTGCAGAGCCTGCCTGGGATTCTCTGTCTCTCTCTCTCTGCCCCTCCCCTACTCATGCTGTCTCTGTCTCTCTCAAAATAAGTAAATTTAAATTTAAAAATTAAAAAAAGAAAGTGGTACATTTAAAAGCAGAATGAGCTCCATCCTTGAGTAATAATTTGTCTTTGATGATTGGGAAGAAAAAACACACGAGGTTTACCCACTGACAGGTGTGAGGGTGTCTCATCACGGTTTTGTTAATATTTCCCAGAGAGGCAATGATGTTGAGCATCAGCTACTCAAGAACAAATCAACAAGGTGTTCCCTAAGGGCCACGATGGCTTCTTGTCCCGCTGTGGCCCTGGGCCTGAGCGCTGGCCTCCACAGGTAGCTCATGACAGTGGTGGTGGCCCAGGGTTGAAGTCCCAAGGAGGAAGTGTGTCCCCTTCTGGTTAGGACCCTGGTCAGACTTGTGCTTGGCCTGCAGAGTCCAGTGAGAACAGTGCCCCCCAGAGCTATGGAGTAGGGTGGGGTGCGGCGGGGTGCGGCGGGGTGGGGTGGGGTGCAGTGGGGTGCGGTTTGGTGCACCTATAGGAAACCCTGGCTGTGAAAAATGAACTACTGGGGCCTTGTAAGGTTAGAAAGTTCCTGCATGGTGAAGGAAACAGTCAACAAAACTAAAAGGCAGCCTCCAGAATGGGAGAAGATATTTGCAATGACATAGCTGATAAAGGCTTAGTAGCCAAAATCTATAAAGTGCTTGTCAAACTCAACACCCAAAACCCAAATAATCCAGGTAAGAAGTGGGCAGAAGACATGAATAGACATTTTTCCAAAGAAGACATCTGGACGGCCAACATCATTGCCTCTCCGGGAAATATTCACCAAACCGTGATGAGACTCCCTCACACCTGTCAGCGGGTAAAATTAACAGCACAGGACACAACAGATGTTGGGAGGGTGTGGAGAAAGGGGAGCCCTCTTGCACTGTTGGTGGGAATGCAAAGTGGTGCAGCCGCTCTGGAAAACAGTGTGGAGGGTCCTCAGAAGGTTAAAAAGAGAAACAACCCTACGACCCAGCAATTGCATTACTCGGTATTTATCCAAAGGATACAAAAATGCTGCTTTGAAGGGACACATGCACCCAGTATTTATAGCAGCGCTATCAACAAAGCCGAAGTATGGAAAGAGCCCCAATGTCCATCGACGGATGGATGGAGAAAGAAGATGTGGTGTATATACAATGAAATATTACTCGGGGATCAAAAAGAATGAAATCTTGCCATTTGCAACAACATGGATGGAAGCAGAGTGTGTAGGCTCAGCGTAGTAAGTCAGCCAGAGAAAGACAAATACCATATGGTTTCACTCATAGGTGGAATTTGAGAAACAAGACAGACAAACACATGGGAAGGAAGGGAAAAGACAGTGGGCAACAAACCATGAGACATCTTTTTCAAACAATGTTTATTTGGGGAGTGAGTGTGCGCGCAACTGGGGAAGGGCGGAAAGAGAGGGAGAGAGGATCCTCCACAGAGCATGGAGCCTGGTGCCGGGCTCAGTCCCACAATCGGTGAGATCATGACCTGAACCGAAATCAAGAGTCAGACACTTACCCAACTGAGCCACAAAGGTGCCCCAAGAGACTCTTAAAGACAGAGAACACACTGAGGGTTGATGGAGGGGGGTGGGGGTGGGCTACGTGGGCGACGGGCACCGAGGAGGGCACTTGGTGGGATGAGCCCTGGGTGTCCTACGCAGGTGGTGAACTCTGCTCCTGAGACCAGCATTGCACTGCAGATGAACTGACTAGAGTTTAAATAAAAACTTGAAAAAGAAAGAGAGGGCAAAGAAAGCAAAGAGAAGAGAAACAGAAAGGATATGAAAGGAAACAAAAGTCAAAGAAAAGAAAGGAAAGGGAGACGGAAGAAAGAACGCAAACCTGGCTGTGAAAGTGGATGCACAGGCAGGAGGTGGAGGGTTTGCGGCGGATTCGGAAGCGCGTTTTGGTGACTCCAATCACTAAAGCACTTGGCTGAGCCCCACGTTGGGCTGAACGACTGAACACAAATCAACTGATTCCGGGGATTTCATCGGGAACCAGCAAGTAAGGGCTGCACCTGCTGGCACCCGGCTTCGCCTCCAGTCCCCCCCCCCCCCAGAGCTCTTGTACCTGCAGACCAGTCACGTACAGCCCCTTCCTTCTAGAAACTCAGCATTGCTGGGGCCCAACGCCCGATGACAAGAAAGCAACACCCCCGACGGCAGAACCCTGAGCTGCACGTCGAAGGCCTGGCAGGACCGTCTGTACTGAGCTCCCCCGGCAAGTGAGGGCCCTCGGAGACCCTTTCAGTACCGGTGCCCCTGATCAGGGGCTTCTGGGCAGTTCTCTGGTCATCGGAGCGAACGCATGCTTCCCTCGAAGCCTTTATGTTGACAGTTGATTGCGTCTATATGTCAGCAAACCCCTCATGGTCTGCCAATCCGGAGCAAAGAGAGAGAAACAAAGTGCCTGGTGTAGACATGGGGAGATGGATCTTAGAATGTAGGTTGTGTTACCCTTCGGGCTCGGTGAGGCTGACAGACGAGTCTGGGGATGCAGCCTCCAGCCCTTTGTGGCACTGGGCCTCCCAGAGGAGGGCCACGGGGTCCGTGCAGAGCCAGGACGGGGCGCAGCAGGTGGGGCGGGAGGTGGAAAGCTGTCCGGTGGTCAGGAGGCGATAGTCAGGAGCCTTTTGCTCAGTCTCCACGGGAAAGGCCAGGCCAGGTGGGGTCAGCGCATCTGTAATTGGCAGATTCAACAGTCTCTCGTGTCTGGGTCCTGCCCCCTGGGATGGTTAGGGCAGTGGGCAGTGCGCAGTGCCTGCTGAGTGTAAGGGGCAGGGTTTCTGAATAGGTTTGTTTTCCGTGTGAAAGGGATGCTCTAGGAATTGGCCAACCTGGGGGCGAGGGGCAGTCTCTCCCCAGTCAGTGAGGACTGGTCGGTGACCGTCTGCCTGAGCCCCCAGCATGCGGGCTCTGGGAGGAGAGGTTTGTGCCCCCCAGGTCTAGACACCCTGGCTTCCTGGGCCTTAGGTGCCCGGCTGCTCCGGCTTCCCCTAGGGTTCCTTCTCTCCGGGGTCGGATCTGTCCCTTCCCTTTCAAGGGCGCCATCTTTCATGGGGCACATCTCTGGCACCTGGAGACGGAGGGGAAGGGCTGTCTGTCCCTGCCGGGGTTTCTGAGGCCACAGAAAGGGCTGTGTGAGTGTCCATGGACAAACATGCTGTGTGGCCTTCTCTCCCACTGTTGTAGGTGATATTCTGTGAAGCAGCCACGTGCCGGGTGGGTGGCTGGGCAAATGGCGGGGATGTTTCGTGACCACCTTGCGTGGAGCCTGGGGCTCGCCTACCCATGGCCTTGTTTCTGGAAGAAAGAGACAGGAAGGTGTAGCCAGACCAACACGCGGGCCCATGGAGGACCCAGCCTCCCCCTGGGGGCCTCCAGGAGATGCAGAATAGACCGTTGGCTTCCATTTTGAGGTCCCCCGAGCCTCACCTCGCCGACGCCCACCTGGCATGACCCCTCCGCGGGGCGCGCGCTCTGACCCTGCCTTGGCCTCCGGCGTGGGCCTCGCCGACTCTCCCCACGCTTGCCTCCCACCCAGTCTCCCTGGTTCACTCGGTCAAGCTCCGGCCACGGCTCATGGGTCTTGGGTGCTGAGTGCAGGGTGGTGGAACCTGTAGACATTGGGTAAATTTGCACAAATAGGTCATACACAAGAGGATGACACTTAAAGGGTCCCCTGAGATTTTGTCAGAAGGGTCTCACTGCGACGTGACGGACGGGGGCCGGCGGGGCAAGGCTGCTCTGGGCGGGTCACTGGCTGGGGGTCTGCGGGAGGGGAGCGGGAAGGCGTCCCGGCAGGGGAACGAGGCAAAGGTCCGGGGCAGGCGGGGCCCGGCGTGTCACGGGCACTTAGCGGGGCTGCCCAGAGCTCAGGGGGACGACACGGGTGTCTCAGCGCCTGGGGGGTCATCCTCCGTGGCCCCCACCCAGCCCAGAGCCCCCTCGAACACGTTCTGGAAGCGCAGGGGCCATTGCTGGGACCTCCTGCTCCTGACGTCCCTGCCGGGGTCCCTGTGGCCTCGCCTGAGCCAGGTCCCCGGACGCACCCCTAGAGAAGCAGGTTTTTCCCAAACAAGGGACAGTGGAGCTCTGCTGGAGCTTTCCACCGTGCGACTTGGGCGGACCCGATCCACGGCCGCAGGGTGCGGGTGGCTGAGGGTGCCCAGTCCAGGTAACGGTGGCCCCCGGAGGGTGACCTCTCTGCGTCCCGTGGCCTGGCTCCACGTGGTCTTCGGATAAGCTAAAGAGAACAGGGCTGAGTGTTTTCCCCCTTGCTGGAAACGCCCCCTTGCCCTGCTCACCCAGGCCCCCCACCCTCTCGGGTGTTTTCCGCAGGACCCCCGCCCCCAGCGCCCCAGGACCCGCCACAGTCTGACTCACGCGTGCAATAGGGCAGTAACCCAGCGCAGCGACTGGGGATGCCGACTCGCTGAACTCCCCGGGTGTGGAGACCGTGTCTCGTTCTCTCTCTGCCGGTGACAGACCTCTGATGGTGACCCACATTCATGAGACAGGACCCCGGTTCCCACGCTGTGGCTCCAGAGGGCCCAGGCGCAAGTTATTCGGTGAGCTGTGGAGGAGAGTGTTGTTTAGGCTTCCTGAAAGACTCTCCAAGGAGGGGAAAGGTGTCTCCCCATTGATCCCCCTTTCCTTCTCCCTGCCTTGGAGGCAGATGTGATGACTGGAGCCCTGGCAGCCATCCTGGACCCTGAGGTGATTGCTGATGCTGGAAAACGCACGCTGAGTAGAGTGGAAAGTAGAGACAGGAGCCTGGGTCAGCTCTGTGAGGCTGCCTTAGCTCTCTGACCTGCTTCCCGCCGCCGTCCTTTGTGCAAAGGGAAGACGCCTCTCTCTTCCCGGAACCACGGTTACTTTGGGTTTTTCTATGAAGTGGAACAAACTGGACTCTGGCTGATGTCCTCACTGACACCAGGCTCCTCCCAGGGAACTCGCTCCATGCTGGGCACTCAGTAGTTACTTGAGGACCGAGCAACTGATCCGTGGGCTTCTCCCCACGCGTGGCTTCTTCAGACTGAGGATACTGAGGCTTGGTGGGTGGGGCCACCCAGCGGGGACGAGGGCCCTGCCTCGGAGGACATCCCACTGAGGTTTGTCTGGCTCCGTATTCCCTAAAGCTGTGTGACCACTGAATGCACGTAGCTCTATCTAAGAAAACGCCAATAGTCTAAATTTATATTTTAAAAAATTGGATTGGACGGGGCGCCTGGGTGGCTCAGTCAGTTGGGCATCTGACTTCAGCTCAGGTCATGATCTCCGGTTTCATGAGTTTGAGCCCCGCTTCAGGCTCTGTGCTGATGTTTCAGAGCCTGGAGCCTGCTTTGGTTTCTATATCTCCCTCTCTCTCTGCCCCTCCCCCGCTCATGCTCTGTTTCCCTCTCAAAAACAAACATTAAAGAATTTTTAAAATTTATAGTAAAAAATTGGACTTGTTGATGCTTTATACAAACAGGTCATTTTCTGAAATGACCGTATCCTTTTTTGTGGTAAAATATGACTTAGTTTGGAAAGATCCCAGCACGGAGAGAGACGGATGGGACATTTCCACAGATGGTAGAATTTGAGGCCAGCCTCTTGGGCCATGCGTTGAGCCTGGACATAGGCCGTGCAGTCTGGACTCTCCTAACCGGGTTTGGACACAGTTCTTTCATGATGGGTGTCTGGCTGACGTCACTGGGTAAGCCAGAACCACAGGTTAATCTGTCGGATAATGTGTGGATTACGTGTGTGACAGGCTGGTGCTCACCATGGGGCGAGGTAGGAGCCGCGGCTCCGGGGGTGAGGACACCTGCTGGAGGAAGGCCCCAGGACCATGCCTGAGCTCCGTGCCCCAAGGGCTCGGTGGAGTGGGGCTCTGTCTGTACCTGGCAGGTGAGCTGGGTCCGTGAGACGTGCTGGGGACGGCAGCCAAAGAAGAGTCCAGAAAGAGAGGCTGGGGCCTGGTTTGACTGAATGCAGAATGCCGGGCCGGGGCTTCCGGAAGGGGTGGGAGCCAGGGAGGGTGTTAGGAGAGGCCACAGGGAGGAGGCGGAGCGGGTCCCGGGTGGACGGGGCCTCTGTCACCTTCCCTCAGCCTTCCCCCGGGGTTGGGGGGGTGGGGTGGGAAGGGGCTACAGGTGTTTCCAGCCCCTGGGGCAGCCCCTACCCTGCACCTCCCACCACCTCCACTTTGTGGGGAGCCCCGTGGCTCTGAGGTGGGGGTCCCCAGGCGGATGTCTCCCAGTCCTGGCGTGTGCGGGGCCCCTGGGTGCCAGCCTTGACCCAGGCGTGATGGAGGCAGTGCCACAGCCGGCCAGGGCCAGGAGAGTGTCGTCTCTCGAGCAGAGGAAGGCCAGTGTGGGAGGGGCTACGGGCCAGGGCTGGCCGAGACCTTGAGCACTGGCCTGAGTGGCGAGGACGTCACCGTGAGCTATCGGCGATCATGTCACTTGGCCTGGCGCGGCTCTGTGATGTTTTATGTTCAATAACTGCGTTAAGGCAAGTAGAAGAGATGGGGGATGGGGTGTTCCCATTTTGCAGATGGGAGAACTGAGGTCCAGAGAGGCCAAGAGATCTGTCAGTCGCATGTGGCAGCCGTCGAAGGAGTGTCTCAGTCCTCTCGGGGAGACCCGGGGCCTCCTTTTCCGGAGGACTCCCCTCTGCGGAATCCGCACAAGGTGGGTACCCCGGCCCTGCCATGCCAACGGGCAAAGCCGCCCTTCTCCGCCACCTTCTTCGCCCACACTCCGGCTGCCACCTCAGGCCGTCCGTGAGTCATGGGGGACGTTGAGTCAGAAGTCGCCTGTCCTCCCGGCTGCTCCTTCCTGGGTGACTCAGCCTGGCCGCAGAGCCGCCAAGGCTGACGGGAGGGGAAACAGAAGTGGCTGTGGCCTAGAGATAGCCTCTGTGCAGCCGTGGCCTTGACCTGAGGCGACGCCCAAACGGTAGCCCAGAAAGACGAGCAAAGGCTGTGTCATCAGGCTGGTGCCCGCGGGCCAGGAACCCCCAGGTGCACCCCCGCCTGGGGGGGATTCCCATCACCTACCACAGCCCTCCTGGGGTCCCCTTCCAGGGCTCTCCGGCGGCACCAGCCTCCCTTCTCCTGGATGGAGCCCACCTCGGGGCTCCCGTGCCTGGTGGTGGGTCACTGGAGTGACCCCATCTGTGTGACCGTGTGGCCAGGTCTGGCCCTTCTGCCCCTCAACTTACTGTAGGCAGATGGGGCTCGGGTCCACCCATCCCGGAAGGTCCTGGCGCAGCAAGCAGATCTACGTTGGGCATTTCATTGTTGATACGAGTAACAAGACAGTACTAACTTTTAAAACCTTGTTTGTTTGTTAATTTTTTTAACATTTTTATTCATTTTTGATAGAGAGAGACAGCAGGTGGGGGAGGGGCAGAGAGAGAGAGAGAGAGAGAATAGAGAATTCAAAGCAGGGTCCAGGCTTCCAGCTGTCATGACCTGAGCCGAAGTCGGATGCTTCACCGACTGAGCCCCCCAGGCGCCCCCTTTTAAAACCTTGTTTATGTAAATCTCACTAAGGTTCAAGCATACAGAAACCCTTCCCGATCGTAGGTGGTAAAATTGCGGTGTGGACATGCTCTCGTGTATGGAGATCAGGAAGGGGGGCCTCAGGAGCCTCCCCACACCCCCTCGGGGACTCCCCCCAAGATTAGCATTGGCTGGTGTTGCCCTTTATATGGTGGGTCCAAACAAGAAGTATTTTTAATCGGGCTGTTTCGCGTGGACATCGTGCCGCCGGGCTGGCGTCCTGGCCGCGGCCCAGCCTCTCCGGCTGCTGGACGGTGACAGTTCCTTCCTCTGCACAGATGACAGCAACTCCGTCCACCCGCCTGGACGGGCGCGGGCCGTTTCCGGCTTGGGGCTCCGACAGAGCGCCGCCGTGCGTGCTCTTGCACGCTTGCACGCTTCTGTTGGACACGCACGGGGACGGTGGGTCGCAGCCCTGCAGCCTCGGTAGAGATCTCGCCGTCAGCTGTGTGTGCAAGCCGCCTCCCGGGCCAGTCCCTCAGCACGCGCCGCCAAGGGGTCCTTCCTCCGGCGTCCTGACGTCGTGCCCCGTGCTCACGACCAGCCTCCTCCGGCGCCCCTCCCAGCTCTGCACAACGATGCGGGTGTATTTCCTCGCCCGGTAACTGAGGGGTAGCGTCGGTCCCCGCGAGGCAGTGGCCCAGCATCCCATGTCCTGGTCCGCTGCCCCACTAGCAAGGACTCAGGCTCAGCCTATTCGTCGCTCACCATGCAGCGTAGGGGGCGGGCCCGGTGGACCCAGAGGAGCTCCAGTCTCTGGGGCCGCAGCTTCCTGGGGCTCGGCTTTGGGGTTTATTTATGACTGGGAGCTGCAGCAGGACCTGGCTCGTCACCACCAGCTGTCGCTATAGCAACTCCCCCACTTACAGCAGCCTCTGCACTAAAAATAGATCACTTCATCCCTAGGATAGAAAAATCAAAGAAAAGCAAAGTGGGGGAGGGTCCGGCCTGCTCAGCCTCGAGGCCCCAGAGGGACCTCGAGGTGCGGCCATGTGCCTTCCAGGCTTTCTAACCACCCACCTAAAGGCAGGAAGGTCTGCGGTGGGGCGGCGTCCCTGCAGGCGCTGGGGGCCCCAGGGGCTTCGCCTCACCTGCCTTCTCCCCATAGTCCAGACCACAGGTTTTAACCCTGAACTATACACAGTCGTTTCGTTTGGCCCTTACTCTGTGTTTTAATCTGAATTCTTCTGTGGGATTGTAAACATCTTTCAAGGTCAGGGACTTCATTATCAGGGTGATTCGAGGACTGAAAATCCTGTCATATGAAAAGGAGTTGAAAGCATCGGAACGGTTGGCACGGACAGGCGCGCGCTTAGCGGGGGCGGGAGCGGCCTTCACGTCTTTGACGGAGCGGCCTGAGGAAGTGGGGTCCCTGTCCCCCTGCAGCGAGACAGAGCCCCACTCCCGGCGGAGAAAGGTCCACCCCCACCCCCTTGAAAATACATGTATTTTTAAAATGCATTGTATTACATTTTAAAAATCTAAAATACAAGTTCATTTGTTTTATAACTAGAGGTTGGGTGTTATATGTAGGGGATGAATCACTGGATTCTACTCTTGAAATCATCATTGCACGGCATGCTAACTTGGATGTAAATGTATAGGAAGGAAGAACGAAAGAAAGAAAGAGCAAACAAAGAATGAAAGAAAGAAAGAAAAGAAAAAAAAGAATAAAATAAAACAAAATTTCGAAGCGTTTGAAAGCCGAAAGTCCCCCCCGCCCCAATCACAGGCACCCACAGTGTCCCAGTGTCTCCGCGGACCTCTAAGAACAGCGTTCCGGAGGCCTGCCCCCTGGGGACAGGGCTGAGCTGATGCCAGCTGGCTGGGGCAGGGGGCTCGAGCAAAGTGGCTGTGAAGACAGGGTGACGCCCTGAGCCCCCTGCCCGCACACAGTAGGCGCTCAGCGGCGCTGGTCGTCACCACAAGGGGTATTCCAGCCAAGGACGAGGTTTTAAACGTTGGAGGGGAGGTGAACTGGGGCCTTCTCGAGGCCTCGGCTCTGAGCTGCGGGCAGAAGGGATGGGGTCGCGGTGAGAAGTGAGCTTGGGACGGGGGGGTTTGGAGCCAGCAGCACTGGGAGCAGCTCAGGCCGGGCGCAGTTGGGGGCGCCTGGGGGGGGTTCTTGGATTTGGACCTTCTTAGGGAGTCCCCTCTCTGATCTGGTTGGTTTTTTTTTTTTGGCTGGATACAGTATACTTTATTGATGGTACATGATAAGGTAGGGCTCCCCAAGCCCCTCACCTTTTTCGGGGGGTCTGGGATGGAAATTGGAGGTCAGGAGCTTCTCAAGTGTGTTGGGGGATGAATTGGGGCAAGGACTCCCCAGCAGCTGAGGGCCTCTCTTCTTCCTCCTGCTGGGGCGCATGGTCCAGGGGGCTCTGACTCCTTGGAGGCCATGTGGACCATTAGGTCCACCACCGGTTGCTGTAGCCAAACTCATTGTCATACCAGGAAATGAGCTTGACAAAGCGGTCATTGAGAGCAATGCCAGCTCCAGCATCAAAGGTGGAAGAGTGGGGGTCCCTGTTAAAGTCGCAGGAGACGACCTATCGTATTCGGCAGCTTTCTCCACGGGGACCCTTCCTGCCCGTAAGCCACACATGGTGGCTCTTAGTGACACGCAACTCCTTATTTTTATTTTGTTTTTGTTTTGGGGTTCTGGGATTTTTTGTTTTTGGGGGGGTTTTTGGTGTTTTTTCTTCTTGTGGTAAAGTAGACAAACAGGACACTCACTGTGCATTTGGGAAGTGAGGAATGTCACTTAACCAGAAGCCGCGGGGCCTGCGTCTTATCGGTCTGGGTGTGTTAGCACATCCATAATAAGAAAGTGCCGGCTGATCTGACAGCCCGCGAGTGGGGGTTGGTGTCGAGCTGTCCGCTGGCAGGGGGGAGGCTGAGGCGCGCGCTCTCTGCCCCTTTGCTGGTGGAGAAGCCTCAGAGTCGGGTGACGGCCCCGGTTGTCCCGCCAGCGCCTTGCTGCTTTCAGGAGAGACTTGTGCTCCCTCCCCGCCTGCCCGTGACCAGCACAGGCCTCCCTTCCCCAGAGGAGCCACTGGGCCCGGAGAAGGCGCAGGCGACAGGCCATAGGTTCTCACGTGAAGGTAGAAAAGGAACCCAGGCCACTCTGTCCCGTGTCTGGAGGAAAGGCCATGACCCCAGGAGCACAGGGGCTGGTGTCCGCCTCTTCCTGCAGGACGTGGGGCTCCGAGGGGCAGCTCCCCACCCACCTGGCCAGAACATTCTTGGAACCGAGCTGCCTCATAGGCTCTTGCTGCCAAACCCCCCCACGTGGCCCCTCTAGGCCCAGGGGTCAGCCTGGATCCTGTCCGGGGCTCCCCCTGCCTGCTGCTGCTCTCTCCTTCCATCCCATCCATCCCCAGAAACCAATATGGCTGCGGATTGTGACGTCCCATCTGGGCATCTGCTCCTTGCGGCCTGTCAAGAGTCTTGTCAAAGGGACACTGTCTCCTTCTCCGCGCTGTGAGCCTTGCCTTGGGGACCAGAACCTCCTGGGGGCCCACACGGTTTCCTGTCCCACCCAGAGGCTGGAGGCCTGCCTCATACCCTGCACTTGGCCAGCCCCCCCGGGGTGGCCCTCTGCCTTCCCTGTGACACTACCGGGCACCTCCTTCCTTCTGGAAGGGTCTCCCTGGTCAGTCTGTGTCTTACGCTCCAAGTTCTCCCTGCTGGCTGGACTTGTTCTGCTCCGGTCCACTTACAGGCCTCTCCCACCCAGCCTGGCCCCTCCCAGGCCCCCAGCTCCTGCCCTGGGATGGCTCCTCGGACTCACTGGCAGTTGGAACAGGCCTGGCAGGCCATCTTGACCCGGGGTGCGTGCACGCCGACTTGGGTTTGCCTGTGAGGGAGCGTCCTTCCAGGACACGGGCACAGGCACTCCCCCGGCTGCCGGCAGCCGACAGCCGTCTGGGACCGTGAGGAAAGGTAGCTGAAGGCCAAGTGGAGGCCGAGAGAAGACACACAGCCCTACCCTGAATTTCCCGCCCCGAGGCCAGTGGTGTTACCCTGAAAGCCAGTTTGACTTTGACTTCCTGTTACTTCCAGCCCGAAGCACCCTTCACAGGACAGTCTCAGAGAAAGACGCCATGAGGAGGGAGAAGTGGGTAGGCCTCCTGTCGTGTCTGGGAGAGAACCCCCTTTGGAGGTGCAGACAGGTCAGCTGGGACTCTGCGGAGATGGGTCCCATGCGGCCTGCTGTCAGCGTCCTTAGCCACGGGCCCAGAAATTGGTTCCAGCTAGTTTGAGTCGGCAAAAAAGGGAAGAAAAGTGATTCGAGGGTGTTGAGTAGCTCACAGAATCCCTGGCATGAGAGAACCTGGCTGTGTGTTTCCAATACGGGCCCAGTCACCTCCAGAGCGGGGACGGAGGATCTGCACGCAGCACTGGGGGCCCCAGGCCCTGGGCCGCTGCAGCACCCCCCCCCCGGTTTCATGGGGCAAAGCCCTGACTCTCAGTGTCACTGCACTCAGAAATAGGGCATTTAGGCGATCATTAAGGTTAAATGAGGTCACAAGCGTGGCGACCTAAACAATAGCATTGGCGGTCTTGAAAAATGAGGAAGGGGAGGCTCTGCTCTGGGAGGGCACAGCGAGAAGGCAGCCGTCCGCAAGCGGGGAGGAGAGACCTCACTGAACCGACCACGCCTCCACCTTGACATTGGACTTTCCGGCCTCAGGAACCGTGGGAAGAGAAACTAGTGTTGTTGACGTCACCCAGTGTGGATCGTGTTAACCAGCCTGAGCACCCTTGCCCAGCCCCCCATCTCCGGAGCCCGGGGGCTCCAGCTGCACCCCCGCTTCTGTGAGTTTGGCTCAGGATGTCCATCGGTCAGTCTAGCTCTCCTGGTGGCATGCCACTGTGGGGGCGGGGAGGGGTCTGGAAGAGTGAGTCTGGAGGGAACCCCCCACTTCGGAGCCCCTCTCCCCCCTCTAGAAGCCAAGCACAGGGAAGATGGGAAGGGTACTGGGGGGCAGAAGGAATGACAAACGCCCTTCCAACATAGGATGCTGAATTTAAGGGAGGTCCCCAGCGAGGTCGAGACAAGCTGCCAAGAGATCTCTCCCATGCGGTGACGTTTCTTGGCGGGTCACCAGGTCTCGAGGTGGGTCATGGACTGCGTAGGCTCAAAAACCCGCTCTCTTCAGCACCCCGAGAACACGTCTCTTTCTCGGGCCATAAAACCAACCAGATCTAAAGGCTTCCCGTCTCCATGGCAACATTGTGGGCACACGGGGACGGGGGCGCGTCCGCCAGCACCCCACCAGCGGGGCGGCACAGGGAGCCAGCCCGACAGCAGCAGAGTGATTGCAAGTAGGGTCTCGGAGGGCTCTGGAGCCCCGCCCCTTCCCTCGGATCCGTGTGCGGAAGGGCATCCGGAACTTCCTGCTCTGTGCCCTTGGGTGACCGTTCTTCCACCGTTCTCTGTGCTTGGAGTTTCTCCAGAAAGTTCCTGCTTACTCAGAGTAAAATATTATTTCTGCCGCCCTGCAGGTGACCCAGGGCGCCTTGAGGAGAGTGGTGGGTGTCCCCGAATCCTTGAGCCAGTTAATCAGTCCCTTGGGTAACTCTCATCAATGGCTAGTTGCGTCTTTTATGTGTTTTTCGAAACTTCACTTTATAAGGGCAGCCTCTTTCCTTCTTCTGTTTCCCCAAATTCTTTTCGAGCAGGTTCCTGCCAGTACTCCTTCCCTAAAAGGTGTGGCCCTGCCCCCCTCCCCCCCCAGGTCGGAATGTGGGCTCACCTGCCCAGGAGCCGTTTAAATCTGTGAACCGGCCGCCTGCCTCGGCCCACGTGTTTCCTGAAGTGCTCTAGGTTGTAGAAACTGTTTTTCCTAGAGGAATTCAAACCAGTAACTGGGAGAATTGTATTAATCCCTATGCTTTGCGAAATGAGTTTTTTTTTTTTTTTTAACATTTATTCATTTTTGATAGTGAGAGAGACAGAGCATGAGCAGGGGAGGGGCAGACAGAGAGGGAGACACAGAATCCCAAGCAGGCTCCAGGCCCTGAGTCATCAGCACAGAGCCCGAAGCAGGGCTCGAACTCCTGGACCGCGAGATCATGACCTGAGCCCAAGTCACACGCTTTAACCAACTGAGCCACCCAGGCGCCCCTCGAAACGAATTTCTATGGCGCCACATTAAGCTCGATTTCCATAGGTCCCCCATCTGTGTGTTTAGTGATTGTTAATGCACCTACTATGTGCAGGATGGGCGGAGCTCGGCGCATGAGAACATTGCAGTCAGGTTTGTGACCAGTGGATCCAGGCCCCGCCTGGACCGGGGGGGGGGGCTTGCTCACGAATGCCCAGGGTCACAGAGGATGCTGGGATGACGTGACCTGATTACCAGCCCAAGGTCTCTATCTGTTCCCTTGGTGACATACTTGAAATGTAGTAGCAAGCCCTTCCACGAGCGCCCTCCTTTGATCTGGAGTTTTCTTCATAAAGGACCAGGAAACCTGGTTCTGCCCCATCCGACCCCTGGGGGGCTAATAGCCAGACAAAACTCCTGCAAAATCTCCATCTGGGTTCCGTGTTGCCCAGGGCTTGGAAGGCAGCCGTAGGGAAGCAGGGTACTGGGGGGGGGGCCAGGGGGTTCTTGGGCTGTGTGTCGGGCGCTTTTCCTGTGCCTTGTTTATTCCTTGGAACAACTGTGTAGTATCTAGTCGGGTAGAGACGCCAGCTGAGAGCGTGTAAGAAACTGTTCAAGTGGGGCAGCCAGTTAGTGGCTGGGTGGGGACCCAAGCCCAGGGCTCCCTGCCCCCACCGTCCTCTGGGGTGAACCCCACACTCCCCAGTCTATGGGAATCCTTTGGGGGAATGTATGAGAATTCAGACTTCATCCCCTAAATTAGCAGGTACTTGGTCTGGAATGGGGCCCAGGGATTGTTATCAAAACTTCTAAGGGATTCCCAGGCAGGCTCAAAGCCGGGGGAGGGGAAGATGGAGGTCCACGATTCTGTTCTACCTTCATATGTGTTTAAGTTTTTCCGTGGCTAAAAAGTAAGACAGCACTGCCTTATCTACATGTAAGAGACCAGGCACAGAGTCCTTGAAGAAACTTCCCTTTAACAGCCTGGCTCGTGATCAGGGGGCGTGTCCTTCAGCTCCAGAATTAAAGAAGAGAGTCTGCCTGTCTTGGGGGCCATGGCGGGGGAGTGAGGGGGGTGGGAGCCAAAGGTAACAAAGCCCCCAATCCCAGAGGACAGTTTAGGGCTTTGAGATCCGCACCCTAATATATCTGAGTTCTAACGTGTCAGGCTCAGAATTTTCCCTTCACTGACCCCCTGCCCTTCTGGGATTTGGGCCCTTGAGTCTTCTTTCTCCATATTCAACATATTGTTCTTCTGCCCTGATTTAATTATGCAGCCACAGAAAGGAGAAATTGGAAACTGCTTCACCTCCCAAAGGCAGATCAGTGCACCCGGGCGAGGAGTGTTTGTGGAGGGAGCCCTCCTCCGGGGCACGGCGCCCTCCCAGAATCCCCAGGGCACCGCGTGAATAGGGTTTGCTTCGGGTGCTGGGAATCTGCTGAAAATATCCCGTACCCAAATAAGCGATGGAAGATGTAAATGCAGGTGGAATGAATTTGCTTGAATAGAACATTCTTCTCCTCTGATTCTCCAGCTGTGCATAAGCCTCCACGAAGGACAGAGACGGAGCTAGGAGAGGGTCGTCCCGTCTCCTCTCTGTCCCCCGTGGCAGCCATATGCAGTTTGTGGGGCCTGAGAGGAGGGTCGGTTCCAGGGAGTGAGGAGAGAGGCGCCGTCGTGGCCACCTCAGTTGGTCCCCGCCTCAGGGGCGCGGCCCCTCCCATCCACTTATGGCAGAGCAGTGGGGGACACTGGGACACGGGTCAGGGTGGGGGTCGCGAGCCGCCCGGTCCTGTTCCATCACGTGACAGGCAGGCTGTGGGAGGAAGGCCAGGTCCCAGGTGGCCAGTCACACCCTGACACTGGATCCTCCCAGTTGCTCGTCACCTGAGGAGAGGGGCCCTGCCACCAGCTGGGGGTGACTGTCACCAGGGATCTCAAGACTGCTCTCTGGGCCCCCTCAGGGAAGGTGGGCCTTCTGGGTGACGCACCAAACCAACTCTTGGCCTGCGTCCCACATTCACTGGGTCACCATGGGGCCGCGGTGAGGAAGAGTCCTTGGGTCGGAGGATTTCTGGAATGTAGACTAGAAGCCGGGGGTTGGGGGATGGGGCTTGGGTGGCTCAGCCGGTTGAGTGTTCAACTTCGGCTCGAGTCATGGTCAGACGGTTCCTGGGTTCCACCCCCACGTAGGGCTCTGTGCTGACAGCTCGGAGCCTGGAGCTGCTTCAGATTCTGTGTCTCCCTCCCTCTCTCTCTCTTCTTTTCCCCTGTTTGCACTCTGTCTGTCTCTCAAAAATAAATAAATGTAAAAAAAAAAAAAAAAGACCCGAAGCCGAAGCAGGCTCCTGAGTCCACGCACAGGCCGGCAGCCCCCCTGAGCACCTCACGTCTGTCCTGACCTCCAGCAAGCGGTCGTCGGCTTCTGTTTGAACACTTCTAGCGATGGGTGACCTGTTCACTTAGTCACCCGACAAACATTTGTTGAACACGTGTGGCCGCTTCCCTTTCTTGTGCCTCTGTGTCATCGTCTGTGACTGGAAATGATAATTCCACCGACCTCAAAGGCGTCGAGGATTCAACGAATGGACAGTGTTTAAATATACGAACCTGCTAAATACGAAAGCAGGTATTTTTGGAAATGCCTGCAGCGAAGTGCTGAGTAGTTACTCCAGTTCTGGGTATTCCTGTTAGTCACTGTGGGATACGGAGATACAGAGATACGGAGATAGGGGTGCAGCGGCGGGGGAGGGGGAATGGAGGGGGGAATCAGAGAGGCCTGGCAGCAGGGGTGGGGGCTGAGATGGAAAACCTGGGGGGGGCTTGATCTGCAGCAGGTCCGGAACTAAGAATTCTGATGCAGGTGTTCAGTTTGAGATGCCTCCCGTCGGAATCTCCACCTGCCCGTCGGAGCTCAGGGGAGAGGCCCGAAGGCCTTAGGCGGCTGTTCTAACGAGGAAATTGAGGGTAAAACAGCGTTATAATTTCTATTCTGTGGCCTTGACTCGTCTCTTGGAGTCTCCGCTGCTCTTTGTGCTCCAGCGTAAATGCTTTTCCTCCTGAAAGACCTTCTCAAGTGCGAAGTGGTCATCGAGGCCCCCTGGGTTGGGTGCGGCTGCCCGCTGGGCTCCCGTCGAGCCATTGGCCACTCTCCTCTTGGGCGCTCCATTGACTTGGCGCAGCCCAGGGCCACACTGGCTGCCCAGGGGCCACACCACACTGCAGGCTCGCCCTAAACATGAATTATCTGTACCGCCAAGGGCTTCCCGTAGAAGCAGTTATTACGAGCCGCCACTGCCCTGTACCCGGCCACTTCCCGCTCCCTCTAGAATTTGCCGTGGCGCCCGGACATCTCACCATTCTTGGGGCCTTTGCTAGCGTCTCCTGGATACCACTGGTGTAGAAAGAGGAGATCCAGTGTGCGCAGGCTTTCCTCACTACCTGGGCACCAGCCAGAATGCGGTGTGCTGGGGTGTGCAGGCGGTAACTGTGACACCAGGGCACCGGGAGCCCCGCCCCCACCCTTCACCGCGCGGACTCAGCCTGAAAACCGTCCTTGCGAGCCCGCAGCCTCGCCGAAAGGAGACGGCTAAGGAATGGAGACGTGTGTGCTCCTTAGGAGATATTTCCGTCTCCTTGTTCTGTTTCCCCCTTTCCTCGGTGGTGGGAAGGTCTCTGTCACGGGAAGAGGGACAAACAACAGAATGCCTCCGCTGAGGGCGAGCCCGGACCCCAGTAGTCGCCCGAGTGCTGAGCTCGTTAATTTGGCCTCTCAGAGCCCAGTTCAAAAAGAAGATAAATTAATGAGAACATCCATCCTGCTTTTTCTTCTCGATGTTGAATGGTAGCTGACTCTGAGCCGGACAGTCCTGGGTCCGGGTCCAGCCCTGAGGCAGGCAATGGCCAGCGTCACGTACGACGGTGCTCCTGAGGTGCCCTGCCGAGGTTGATGCTCTCTGCTGTCCCCACACACCCCTACTGCACCTGTCTGGGGTTTGGATGTGCGTTTTCTAACTAAAGATCAATCCTGCTTCCTCTCGGGGCTCCCTGCACCTCAGGACCTGCTCTGCCTTTAGCCGGGGCTCTGCCTTGGCCCCTTCAGGCTCAGCTGGCCCCGTCTGGAGCCCTCTGCTGGCCTGGGTCCAGCTCACCAACTAGCCCTGTTTAGTTCGGCTCTCAGTCAGGCACTGGATCCTCTGTGTGTCCTTCGGTTGCCACTGTGGGCAAGTGGGGACCTCATCAAGGGCCCGGGCCCCCCTCTGGCTCCTTCCATGGCGTTGACCCACGGGGAGCAGGTGGGGCAGCAGGTGGCTGGCTGCTGGGAGAACTAGGTCACCTTCTCTGCACCCCTCCCGCCAAGAAAAGATGGTTGTGGCCGGAAGAGAGCCTTGGCCTTTGAATTCCCCTCCCTCTTCCCAGAGACGGCAGCCCTGGAGACCCCCCGGGAAGCTGGCACGTGGGCCACGTGAGTCGTTCAGAACGTTGCTCCGTGGTTCACTGGTTAGCGTGAGGGGACTCCCCCCCCCCGGAAATGCAGCAGCCCCCGCGACACCCCTCACCCCGACCCCGGCTGCACACTGCGCCCACCCGGGGTGTGCGTCTCCAGCCCGTTGGTTGAGGGAGTCCACATTGCCCTGAGTTCTGGCCAGCAAGGTGCCGTTGAGTCCAGACCAAGACACCTCGAGTTTGAGAAGCTTTCGGGAGAGAGGGGAACAGCAGTGAGCGACGTGACCCACTTAGCCAGGTGCGGACGCTCGTCCTCTGACCAGGTGCTGAACGTCCCAGGATGAGTCAACAACTCGAGTCCCTCCCTGAGGCTCTCTCTCTGAAACAGGGGCTCCTAGGGCCACCGGGGGAGGACCTCCGCCCAGTGTCCTTAGGCCGCTGCAGGCTGGGCCCCGGGGTGGGGGGCATCCTCCCTCCACCTCTAGGGGGTGTATCTGCTCCCTGGCCAGGCCTGCTCGGGGTGGGCCTCGGGGTCAGGTTCCAGAAGTAGAAGCGATGGAGACAGCCTGCCCTGAGCGTTTGCTTGAATGGCGGTTCCTGCCACAGCTGAGCCTCAGGCCTGGAGACAGCCGAAGGGTTTGCAGCTTTCTTTCGAGTGCCTTCCTTGGAAGCGAGTCAGAGAGACTTCAACTAATGGCATCATAACCAGAGTTTGCCTTCGGAGGACGTGTCTTATCAGAACAGATAGTGGCTGGTGCGCACACTCTGACCTCTTGATGCTTTCCTACGACTCCCGTGTGCGGTGCATCATGGTCCCTTGCAGGGCGGTGCTCTGACCCTTCCAGAGTCCTTGCGCCATGGCCTGGGGAGACGGGTGGAGGTGCCTTCTTGAAGAGTCTTTCCGGGGAAAGAAAGGGCGAGCCCAGAGCCCGACTTCCCAGCCCAGAGCTCTGCGCAGGCTTCCCGGCACCCTGCCTCTGGCCAGTCGTTACCCTCTACAAGTGAAGCTTGACTTCTCCGTTGGTGCGACAGGGCCAGGCGGCAGGAGATGGGGTGGCTCGGAGCCTGGGCTCTGGAGCCAGACTGCATGGGGTGACAGCAGCAATGACGCCCCCTCTGGCTGTGTGTCCCTGGGGCAAGTCACATGACCTCCCTGTGCCTCCATTAGATCCCAAAGGGGTGTTGTGAGGTTAAATGAGCTACAGTTTGTAAATCACCCAAAACAGTGTCTGGTACAGAATGGCGCTTTATAAGCAGCTGGAGGAATACGCCTTCTCATCCGTGAATTTTTGGAAGAACCGAAACTTGCCCTTCAAGTGTTTTGTGCTAGTGGTGTCTTTCTAGAACCTGCCGCATGCACCCGACCCCCAGCCGGCAAAATGCCGTGCTAACTGTAGTGAGCCTGCTTTCGTGAGTTGGCTTCATCACCGTGGGTGGGTGGGTGGCCGGCTGGCAGGCTCCCACCAGGGTCCCCAGGGCCCGCCAGCTTTCCGCCACTCCAGCAGCCAGGCGGCATTCTGTGGCAAGGCCAGAGGTGCCACACAGGCCCCCAGGGCTCCTGACTCAGGCACACTGCGGTGCTGTGAATGAGCAGCCAGCAGCAACGTGCGGCAAATATAATGAACCTCGTGAACAATGCGAGCGAGAGGAGCCTGGTGTGAAAGAATAGAGTCGCCTTGTTCCGTTTGTATAACCTACGAGAACAGGCAAAACCAGGCCCGAGGATGGAGCCGGTGACTGTCCTAGGAGGTGAGCCAAGGGCGTCGGACGCAGGCCCCTGGGAGGCGGGGCGAGGACGGGCCCGTCCTCATCAGAGAGCTGGTCACACAGCTGTGCTCACTTTGTGCCAACCCATCAAGTTGGACACTCCTGTTCTGCGTTCTCCCGTCTGCCCTGATGAAGCGTTTTTACCCACGCGAGCCGCCAGCAGGTGTGGGAGGAGGGGAGCGGAGTTCCTGTCATCCTTAATACAGACCAAGGAGCGCCCCCCCAGACCTCGGGCCGAGCCAGGAGCGGGGTACCGCACTCCGCCGAAGATCCTGGTGGGCTGCAAACAGACTTCCGTGCCCATTGGTAAAATAAGGTGGAAACACGTTGGGAAACCAGCCGGAGGGGTGGGGGGGGTGTTCTGCAATCAGATTTCCTTGCTTAGAGCAGCTGCACCCTCTCTGCAGAGCTGTAATCATTAATGGTGGAGAAGGGCCCATTTTTCTTCTTTCTTCTTTGCCTCTGGCACCCACTGATGAGGAAGTCCAAGGTCATATAACGGCATTAAAGAAACATGAGCGTTTTTTCAGCAACAGGCAATGTGAGAGCCTGGGAAGGGGGTGGGGCGCGATGAGGCAGGGCAGGCGGACGTCTTTCTGCCCAGCTTTCCTGTTCCCTGGGCACGCTGGTGTGCACCGGGCTGGGGAGCTGAACTCAGGCTCCTCCCAGGCTTCTGGTCCCCGCTCCCTCCCATCAGCCCACCCCAACCCCATCCTCTTTCCGTCCTGGGAGCCGAGCCCCTGACACCCTTCCCATGAGCGCTGCCATGCTGCAGCCTCATACACTCCTCTGGGAGCACTTTGTCCTGGGACTCTCGGGCCTAAGAATGCCTCCATCCTAAGGAATGAACTACTAACAGCTGAGTGTTAACCTTCCGGTTGTGTGTATGCCCAGAGTGGAGACGGCATGCCCCTGCCAGGCTTATCGGCACATGAGGAAAGAAGACAAACTTACATAGAAGAGAAGGTAGATGCACAGATGGGAGCACCCCTGGGAAGGATGCGGAACGGCCTGTCCCGTGGCTCAGGATCTCGGGGTCAGTGTGGACCCACATCCTCGCCATGCACATTTACGAACTGTCAAGATCTGCTTTCTCGTGTCAGGGGTGGGGTGCAGAGCCAGTGAGGGCCCCTGGTTTCCCCTTATCGAAGGACTGGGCCTGGTGAGATGGACGATATGGAAGACGAGATTGGGCCCAACCCAACAAAAGTTGACTTTTCCTGAAAATCAAACGGTTAATCTTTGCTTCATCCTTAGGAAGGTGAACCATAGAGCAGGACTGCCCCACAGAACTTTCCGCAGAGACGGACGTGTTCTCGATCCCTCTGTCCGCTGTGGTAGCCACTAGGCACCGGTGGCCATTGCGCATCCGCACCTGCATTAGTTCGTGGGGCTGCTGACAAACCTCCGCGCACTGGAGGGCTGAGAGCACCAGAAATTCTCTCTCGAGGTTCTGGAATCAAGGTGTCAGAGGTTGGCTCTTGCAGGAGCCTCAGGGAGAGAATGTGTCCCAGCCTGTCCCCTGCGTCCAGGGCTCGTGGGCAATCCGTGGCTCCTGGCGGCTCAGTCCCACCCCGGCCTCCACCCCCACATGGCCTTCTCACACGTGCGTGTGTCTGTGTCCAGATTTCCCTCTTCTTATAAGGACACCAGTCGTTTTGGACCAGGGCCACCCTAATGGCCTAATTTCAATTTGATTACCTCTGTAGAGGCCCTGTTCCCAAATAAGGTCACAATCACAGGTTTTTGGGGGATTAGGACTTCAACACATCCTTTCGGGGGGCATAATTCCACCCTTGTGAGCAAGCGAGGAGCGGAAGTTTCTAGTTTACTGATTTTTAAATATAAACAGCTGCACGTGGCTAGTGATGGCCTCCCGGGCGGCACAGCTAGAGACCGGAGAAGGGACAGTTCGGGTAATTCAGCACGTCCGTTTAGAGCTACCCTTCACCTAGTGACTTGCTCAAAGCCAGGATCACCTGCTTGTTGTCATGAGGCTGCCCTGGGTGGTGGCCCCTGGAGGCCTGGAGGGAGGAGGGGGCGTGACTAACCCCCAAGAGATGAAAGGAAGAAGAATGGCATTCTGATAAGCCCTCTATGCCTTTGATGATGCCGCGGCACAGCCCGCTGCCTCCAGTTCCGTGTGGCCCTGCCTTCACCAGACACTGGGCGTCCTGTAGGGTCCCTGCTCCCATGTCCCAGGCTGCATGGTGTCTCCAAAGAAGTTTGCTCTCTAAACGGGCAGGACTAGTGCGAAGGGTCATCTGGGGCTGGGCACAAAGCCAGACTCTCCCTGAATGGAGGGAATGATGGGGAAAGTAAGGAGCCGTGGCCTGGCCACGCAGGGGGAGCCGCGGCCAGGCCTGTCGTGGGGATGGGGAGAGAGGGATGGGGGCAGGGGGATGGCCCAGCTTCCCCAGCGCCCGAGAGAGCCCTTAGAGCACTTGGCTCCCCGAGTGTGGGTGCCCGGTGGTGAGCACTTGTTAGAAACGCACAGTCCGGGGCCTCCCCCACACCTACCGAAGCCCAGGCTCTGGGGTCAAGGCCAGACTCCTGTCCCACCGACCCTGTGCGCCACAGGGATCGGTGCTCAAGTCTGAACCGCTGGCCCAGAGCCCTGTCACTGGGGGATCCCAGCAAAGGCAGATTTGGATCCTGGGGGTCTTGGGGGGGCACCTTGGAGTCTGCGGGTCTGACAGGCTCCCGGGGATGCCGGGCCGCTGGTGCCCAGGTAACACTCCAAGTAGCTCAGTCCATGGTACTAAGGTCCGCAGGGCGGGCCTGTTCTCCAGCTCACCATTCCCAGCACCCAGGCCAGAAGGCAGGCATAAGATACGCTTCTTCCCTCTTCGCTCGACTTAAAATATTTTGGTGAGAGAGGGTGGGGGCTGCTGCTGACACTCATCTCATCTCCCCTCATGGGGAAGCAAACATCTCCCGATGACTTACTCGGTGGCCTGTTTCCTACTAACCCTGAAGACGGAACCCACACCGCTCAGGTGCCGAATCTCCCTGGGGCCATCTCGTTAATCTTGGGTGCAGCCCAACGCGGAGGCTTGCCCGCTCTGGCCTGCGGGCACGAATTTATGGCCGTCTGCCACCGGCCGGCTTCCCCTCCGCCACGCTCTTGCGCCCCTACCTCTTTCTCCCACAACTTAAGCGATTCTAATCATTGTCCAGGACCAGGCTCTTCCAAGCACGTCCCCCACTCCCATGCCTACATCACTCTGCCCTGCTGGGAACTGTGCCCCTTACGTTACGTGACTGTCACCTTCTGATCGTACCCCTTTTCCTGTTCCGGCAAGCACCGATGCGTACTGCATCGGACACTTCCTTGCGCTGCGGCTTGAGAGGCCCGTGCATTTCTCGGGGTCCCTAGGGGCTCTGCAGGAGGGCACCCTTCGCGGGGGTGGTCGGTCCTCCCCGGCAGGACCCCCTGCCCCGAAACGCTGACTGCAGTCTCGTCCTCAGTGGAGCTGTCCGTTTGGCTTCTTAAGAGTTTCCTGCTGCCTGGGTTCGCCTTCTCGGCTCTCAGCGGGAGACGAGCTGGGGCGCGGCGAACGTGGGTGGAGGTCAGAGAAGGGGGGGCCTCACGCATCATCAGGGCGTTTAGGGGCCCTGCCCAGCTTTTCCGGAAGGGCGCCTGACTCGCGGGTTATCGCCTGCACTCGCTGACATTCCGTCAGTGACCACTCGAACTTGGCAATCATTTCCACCCCAGCGTGCCTGGGCCTCTGGCGAAGGTGGGGGTGCACGGGGATACTCGGTGCATCTCCACCGGCCTCAGGGCGGCCAGAAGGCCAAGTTCCAGGTGTCTGGAGCTCCCTCTTCCTCCCAGGTGTGCAAGGTGTCGGTGCCAATGTTCTTTGCACCCATCCTCCGGCTCGGAACGTGGGTTCCCTCAAAAGTGATCTCGGAGACCGGGGCGCGAAGGCAGGAAGTGGGTTGAGTTTGTCTCAATCCTGGGCACCCAGCCTTCTCTCTTCCGATGCCGTTGAACCTTTGTGTCAAGGCGGTGAAGAGGTGCAGAGCTGCGTCATTTCTGTGGTCTGAGGTTCTGATCTATCAGGTGTCTCTTCCCAACACCTGCCGCCCGTCCCCTGAGCCTGGCCCTCACCTGGCTGTGTCTACCCGGGACCCTGCCCACAGCGGAGTCAAGGTCACATTGTCCTTAGAGGAGCGCATAGTGGCAGGCATCATTAGCCACCCAGCTGTGTGAGCCAGAAACCTGGGGCTCCCAGGCTGCCCCTCCCCCTCACATCCAGGGGCCCCGCCCTCCTGCGCCCATCTGGTCCCCTGCCCCCATGGACCCCAGCACCGGCCAGGCTCCTGTCGCCCTGGCACCAGGTTGTTCATGCGGCCCCCTCAGAGAGAGGGCCCCTCGGCCATTCCATGCCCCTCCCCCCTGCAGCACCTCCCAAGGCTTGGAGTAAAGCCCGCCTGAGGTCAAGGCCTCCTGTGAGCCCCCTGGGCTGCCGCAGCTGATCCTCCCCTTTGTTCAGTGCCCCACCCCTACCCCCAGGCTGCTGGCCTCCCGCTCGGCTGTTGTCAGGCCTCCCGAAGGCCTCCACCTGCCCAGGGGTGGTGCCCCCCCCATATTGCATGGCTCCCCCGGACCCAGACCTGCCCGCCTGCCTCTCTGCTGCCCAACAGCTCCCTGAGAGCAAGGCCTGGGTCTGCCTCTCTCTCTCTCTCTCTCTCTCTCTCTCTCAGGGAATCCTCCTAGGTTGGGGGGGAGCCAGAGGGAAGCGCAGAATGTTCTGGCAGCATCCCAGGCTCCAATATAAGCCTGGAAAAGAGAGAGCTGCAGGTGGGCGGGCTGGGCCACCCACCCCACTCCACGGGACCCTCCCAGCCGGGGGTGGCCAGACCAGTGGGGGGGGGGACCCACGGATGGGCCTGCTCCCCCATCCTTCCAGCTGTACTCATTCTGCCCCAGCCCCGCCCTTGCCTGGGTCTCCAACCTGCTTTCCTCACTGGGGTTAAAGCCGACGCCCCGCGTTTCCGAGTGTCCGTGATGGGGGGAGGTGGAGGGGAACGTAACTGAGGCTGACGCTTCACTCTCGGCCGTACGATCTGTAGGCGAGGAAAAGAGGCCCTTGTTCGGAGTGGCCGCAGCGGCAAAGGCCCGGCTTTGTCCCCTGGAAGCCCACCACCTACCCACTGGCCCAGGTCGCCGGCGTGGCCTGGGCTGCATCCAGGACACGGTCCTGTGCTGCCCAGCACTGCCCTCTGTCATCGGGGCCAGGGGCTGCCATGGCCGCACGTGGTGGTGAGAAGGCCCCGGGTGGGCAGGGGGGCGGGGGGCCGGGTCTCTGACAGCACCATTAGCCGCGGCCACGGCTTGTCAGAGCCTCACTTCGGACGGTCCAGAGAAGGAGGGGAGGGTAGGAGGAGGTACTTGGGGCTGAACCAGAATAGGGGTCTGTGGAGCTCCCACAGCCCAGGCACGCCCGGGCAGGAGCCCCAGGGGTCTGCAGCCCAGGGGTGCCCTGAAAGTGGGCCGAGGGCGCCCCGCCTGGCAGCTTCTGCGCAGACCGCCGTGAAGACAACTGGCTTTCAGCACGCTTCGGAAGCTGAAATGCCCTGCTTCTGGCGGAGGCCCCTCCAAGGGACCGTTTTCGTATTTGCCCATTTCGCCGATGGCTAAGCTGAGGCTCGGGGTAGAAGGAGCCGTGCTGGTTAACGGGCTGCAGCGGAAGTCCTTGCATAATACGCTGAGGGAGGGCAGGGGCCGTGTTTCCTACCAGGACATCTGCAGGCCCCTGGCACGGCACCCAGCTCCGTGGTGGCCCTTGGGAGCCCCTGGTGAGGAATCCGCAGAATGACCTGTCCCGGACACCTGCTGTGTCCCCCCAGGAAAATGATAGGTATTTTCTCGATGGCTTTCTCGGGAAAAGGCAGACGGAAGAGAACCCCACGTGGAGGTGACCAACTCCGTGACGTGGTCACAGGGGAGCAGGGCCAGCCGCGACACGGGCGATCAGGTGACCGCTGCTTGAATTTACACAACACCGAGTCAGCGGACTGTGCCCAACGGCAGGCTCTCTGCCCCGGGGACACACCCCCCATGCTCCCTCCTCCAGTTATGTCACTGCCGGCGGCCTCACTGGGTGTCATGTAAATGTCACATTACCCTTGGCAAGGCTTCTCAGATAGCGCATCGGAAACTTGGCTGCGGGAGGGCCAGGAATGTGTGACATCTCCCTGGACTCCCTCCCGCTGCAGGCCTGGTGACCTGCACAGGGTCCTGTGACCACGGCCAGCGTCCCACACACGCTGCCAGGAGGGGACAGGCAGCGGCACGGGCTGGACAGAGTCTGACCAAGTGGGGGCATCCCCGGGAAGTGTTTAGGGAGTGACCTGGACATCAAACAGCTGACTCCTTGTTCTGGGCCCTTCACACCCCACATGAGGGGCCACGTGGGAACCAGGCTGCAGGGGGGGGGTGCCCCAGGGAAGGGTGATTGCACACCCGGAGGGTTTGCCATGTGTTAAGAGAAACAAAGCAATAGCAAAGCCAGAGTTTTCAAAAAATTTTTTAATGTTTTATTTATTTTTGAGAGAGAGACAGCACGAGCAGGGGAGGGTCAGAGACAGAGGGAGATACAGAATCAGAAGCAGCCTCCAGGCTCTGAGCTAGCTGTCAGCACAGAGCCCAATGCGGGGCTTGAACCCACGAACCCACGAACTGTGAGATAATGACCTGAGCTGAAGTCGGATGCTCAACCGACGGAGCCACCCAGGTGCCCCGTAAAGCCGGGAGTTTTCAAACAAAGCATCCTGGAAGTGCCCAGGTAGCTCTGTCGGTAAAGCCCTGACTTTGGCTCAGGTCATGATCTCACGGCTCATGGGATCGAGCCCTGCGTCAGGCTCTGTGCTGTCAGCCCACCTGGGTGGCTCAGTTACGTGTCTGACTCTTGGTTTCAGCTCAGGTCATGATCTCATGGTTCGTGGGATCAAGCCCCGTGTCAGGCTCCAACAAACAATGCAGAGCCTGCTTGGGATTCTCTCTCCCCCATCTCTCTGCCCCTCCCCAACTTGTGCGTGCGCTCGCTCGCTCTCAAAATAAATAAATAAACTTAAAAAAAAAAAGTCTTTGTTTAAAAGAAAGCAAGCAGGCGCTCTGTGGTCTAGCCACACAGTGGAACAGCATTCAGCCTTAGAAAGGAATAAATCCCGTCTGCTGCTACAACTCTACAACTCGGATGAACCTAGAGGCCACTATGCCGAGTGACACCGTGCCGAGTGACATAAGCCAGTCACAGAAGGACAAATACTGGGTGACCTCATGCATCTGAGGTCCTGGGAGCGGTCAGGTTCACAGACACAGAACCTGAAAGCGTGGGCTCCAGGGGCTGGGGGAGGGGGTGGGGATTAGGGTTTTAGTGGGGCAGAGTTTCAGTTTGGGAAGATGGAAAATTCTGGAAAGGGATGGTGCTGATGGTTGTGTGAACATATTTAATACCCTTTAATTATTCGCTTGAAAATAGTTAAGATGGTAGATTTTAGGAAGATACATTTTATGTTCTTTGCATTTTACAATAAAAATAATTTTTCATAAATGGTTCTGATCAACAGATAGGTTGTTCGCAAAGTTTTACTGACGTACTGCTCAGAAGTTCATAGCTGTTCGTGTGCTTAGCATGGAGGTCTTTAAAGAACAAAGCAAAAGCCTTATTTTACCGTAAAGTTCTAGAATGGGAAAGCCGCAGTGGTGACACAGCTGTACAGAGCCCCCCATGGGCATGCGGGGCTTGCCCAGGGGGGAGGGGCAAAGGCCGACCCCGAGGGCAAGGGTGAGGCTGGTGAGCCTGCCTGCCAGGCCTCTCCCGCCCCACCCCCACCCCCACCCAATCTTCAGGGCCTCTCTCCCTTCCTCCACACTGACCTTTGAACTCTGCTCATTGCTCTCCTTCCTGAGACGGAGGGCATAGGCTGGCAAGCTCGGGGCTCCCAGAGCCCAGACCTCACCCCTTCCCCCTGCGCCGCCCAGGTCACTCCGTCCTGTCTCCCCAAACAGTCCTCCGGCCAGAGGGAGGGGGATTCGAGCTGCTGGTGTTAACTGAGCCGGTCTCAGGTCACAGCACCCAGGCCCCCCCTCTAGGGAAGGTTTAGGGGTCGGTGTGCCTCCCAGCGCTGCCCACATCTCCGGTACAGACGTGCCGCCTCCCGGCCCTACTCGGTCTGCCTCCTGGCTCACCCCTGCCCTGTCTGCGTCACACCCCTGCCCTGTCTGCATCACACCCCTGCCCTGTCTGCATCACACCCTTGCCCTGTCTGCGTTCACCCCTACCCTCTCTGCATCACACCCCTACTCTGTCTGCATTCACCCCTACCCTCTCTTCATCACACCCCTGCCCTGTCTGCATCACACCCCTACCCTTGTCTGCGTCATACCCCTGCCCTCCCGGCAGAGGCCTACACTACCCATCTTTCCCTCAAGGCCCAGAGGAAATGACATTAGTTCTGGCTGCCTAGACAGCCCCCCTCAAACTTATGTTAGGGCTCTTTTTTTTTACAGTCAAGTTTACTGACATAGTTTACGTACAGTAAAATTCATCCCCCCTGAGGTGTGTGGTTCTGTGAGTCTTGACACATTATATGTGACTGTATAGTCACCACCACTGAAATACGGGACAGTTCAGTCACCCCCAAAATGCCCTCATGCCCCTTATGGTCAACTTCTCCCCACGTCCCCAACCCCTGGCAACCTGTAATTTTCCCGTCCCCTATAATTTTGCTTTCTCGCCTATAATTTCTATTTAGATGATGGAATTTAGTATACAGCCTTCTTTCACGTAGCAAAATGCATCTGTGATTTGTCCCTGATGCTCTATATCTCAATGGGTCTTTCCTTTTTACTCCTGAGGAATGTTCCATTGTCTGGACGCACCAGCCCATGTATGAATCCACCAGTTGAAGGACTTTGGGGTTGTTTCCAGCTTGAGGCAACCATGAACGAAACCACCACAAACACTTGCATCCCAGTTTCGCACGAACAAGAGTTTTTACTCCTTCTAGCGCGGCCTTGTGGGGCTGTCATGTGCGTGACTTCGTGAGCAAGTGTCCGATTTCCAAACCCGCTGCACTATTTTCGCACCAGCAGTGCATGAGGGTTCCTGGGGCTCCACCTGCTTGCCAGCACTTCGTATTGTCGGTTTTCGAAAGAACGGTGGCTGGTCTCGTGGTGCACGGTGACATCTCCCTGTTGTAACGTCAGTGTCCCTGACGCTAATGATTAGTGATGCCGAGCGTATTTCGGCACGGCTATTTGTCAGCTTATGTCTTCTTTGGGGAAGTGCCTGTTTTAGTCTTCTGTTCACTTTTTTTAATTGAACCATTTGTCCTCTTATTACTGAGTTTTGGGAGTTCTTTATATATTATGGATACAAGTCCTTTAACACGTGTGTTTTGCAGATGCTTTCTCCCTGTCACTTATCTTGTCTCATTTTCCTAACAGAATCTTTTGAAGAGCTTATGTTTTATTTTTTTTTAATGTTTACTTATTTTTGAGAGAGAGAAACAGAGCACGAGTGGGGGAGGGGTAGAGAGAGAGGGGGAGACACAGAAGCTGAAGCAGGATCCAGGCTCTGAGCTGTCAGCACAGAGTCCGACGTGGGGCTCGAAACCACGGACCACAGGATCATGACCTGAGCCGAAGTCAGACACTTAACCGACCGAGCCACCCGGGCGCCCCAAAGAGCTTATGTTTTAAATGTTAATGGAATTCAACACATCCATGTGTTTTTTTATGGACTGTGCTCCTTGCGCATTTTCTGGAACTAAGGTGTGCCATGTAGGTACCATGAGTGCTTCCTAAGGGTTTTGTACCAGGCTGGGGGCATGATGGTAAGTAAAATTCACTACCAATCATGCTTAGTGGTGTAATGACATCCTTCTATGATCTGTAATGTTGGAATGTGCGAGGTGCATAAACAGGAGGAAGAAGTTAACTTGATCCTAGTGATCGAGTTAACTCTTGATCCCCAGCGACTTCTAGAAACGAGCTTTACAAAAGATGAACTTAGCCAACGATAGATGCTGAAGCCCGGAGTGAATCAGAAGGTAAAGAGAGAAACACCTTGCTCCCCTAGGCACAGGGTTCTGATATCATTTCTCATACCCCAATTCTAGAAAGCCAGTTGGGGGAGCTCCAGAGAGAAAATTCATCAGAGGCAGAGTGTACTGACTGGACACAACTGAGTCCGGAGATCCCGGCCCTGGCCTTCCCTCACGCACGTCCCCAGTGACCGCACCTCCTTGGTGTCACTTGTAGGGAACTGTCACCAGCCAGCCTTCAGCAGGTTGGCCATGATGAACAGGACCTAGAGAGTCTTTCATGTAAAAACATCCTGGAGAAGGGGGGAGGCTGGGTCACCAGAGAGAGACTGATCGAGTAGGGAAGGTATTTGGAGAACGGGTCAAGGGACCTTCCAAACCCCAAAGTCCTATAAACAGGAGGCTGGCTTCGCCTGCCCCTAAAACAACTTTGGACGGTTGGGGTTGATCTAAGCCAGACACTGGAAGGTGAGGGATTCTGGGATCCCCTGAAAGACAGTGCTTTTCCCAGTTCCCTCCGGTTGACTTGTTACCTCTCTAATAAAAGCACAAAGAAAAACCCAGGGATGATGCTGTCAGCTTTGCTTATGGCCTTAAACTTCCAGAACTGCTGCTGTATTGTTGGATTGTTGAAGGCAGAGCCAAATCCCAGCCGCGAGGTTCTGGAATGCCTCTCAAAGGACACAGCCGAGGGGCGCCTGGGGGGCTCAGTCTATTAAGTGGCCCACTTTGGCTCAGGTCATGATCTTGTGCTTGGTGAGTTCAAGCCCTGTGTAGGACTTCATGTTGAACAGCTCAGAGCCTGGAACCTGCTTCCGATTCTGTGTCTCCCTCTCTCTCTGCCCCTTCCCTGCTCACACTCTGTTTCACTCTCAAAAATAAATACAAGATTAAAAAAGGAAAAGGACACAGCCAGAACATGGGTTTTCAGCCTTAGATGCTTGACTCCCTTCTTTCTGCTGCCTTCCTTCCTCCCCTCTTCCTCCTCTCTCAGGAATCCCCCCATTTTTCCCTGGGAGCAGACACCCAGGACGGCCCACACGGTCCCTTTCTTCCCGAGGTGAAGAGGAGGGCCCAGAGCCCAGAGCGGCACCACAGAAACCGGCCCCGGCCCCAGAGGTAGCCTGGAAGGCTTCCCGGCCCGAGGCCGCCCTGGCCTCGCACACCCCCGTCCAGCCTCCCTGGCACCTCACCCCCCAGGGCCCGGCGTGTGGTGTCAGGTGATGTGTTGAATCAACAGACCCACAGGAGCGCCCTGGTCGGAGTCCCGCGGCAGCCGGCCACAGCCGCCACCCCAGGGAGGGAATGCCCACGGCTGGCTGGCGGCCACCACCTGGCCTGCCCAGAGCCCCGGCGGGAAGGCGAGAGCCGGGCCCGTGTCCCTCACCCGCAGACCGTGTCCCCTGCCCCCAGCCTCTGCCTCCTGGTCCCCCTGCTCTGCCGAATGCGGGCTCCAAACCAGAGGCCCGTGGGCCACCGTGCCTGGTAGAACAGAGCCTCTGGTGCATCCGGGAACCAGCCAAGACGTATCTCAGAGCGATTCTTAGACGCCCACGTCCCCCTGTCACGGCTGTGGAGTCCAGAGCGTGGAGGCAGGGGGCGCTGGGAGCACCCTCCAGGGGAGGGGGACAGCCCAGGAAACTCCAAAGTGGGGCGTGGCACGCAGCGGGCGGGGTCACACCTCTCCAGCAGCCTGTGCCCACGGTCTGTGGGATGGAGGAGCTCCTGTTGGGGGTGCTGATGAGATTCGGAGGGCCCAAATTGTGGGGCACATGGCTGGCTCGGTCAGTTCAGCGGCCGACTCTTGATTTCCGCTAGGGTCATGCTCTCGCAGTTCTTGAGTTCGAGCCCCACACTGGGCTCTGTGCTGTCAGCATAGAGCCTGCTTGGGATTCTGTCTCCCTCTCTCTCTGCCCCTTCTCTGCACTCTCTCTCTCTCTCTCAAAATAAATAGAAAACTTTTTTTTTAAAGGACCAAATTGTGGAAAGTGTAGGAAAAACTTGAGGTACAGTTTCTGATTTTCAGAGCCTGCTCTGGAAACTTCCATGTGCCAGGGTCCCGGTTAGCCGTGCTCACGGGCTTTCCCTGATTTGATTATATCCACACGGATTTTCCGCCCAGCCTTCAGGCTCCCTCGTCTCCTTGTGGGGGTCCCTCAGAGTGGACACAGCCCCTGCTAGGTGGTGAAACAGTGGGAGTCCAGCCCTTGTTAGGGAAAGGACGTATGAAAATGTTCGGAGACCACTTGCAATTCAAATGCAGAAAACTTGGCTTTGGGGGAGTTACTGCCTGCCCTGAGGTGCTTTCAGAGAGAACAGTTTGTGTATCTGTGCGTCTTGTATCCGTTTCATCACATGACCCAAGGGTCCTGGGCCCCAAACACACCCAGTTTCTACAGCAGTTTCTCCAACGGCTAGAGTAAGGAGATGGTGGGTGACTAGCGATTCCCAGAGGGGCTGGGGACAGGACACAGGGAGCCGCGGCGCGTCTGTGTCCCCGGCACAGAGAGGGGGCCCCGCCAGAACAGGGCTATTTCTGGCAGAGACTCTCCTGGTGAAGACCTCTTTCCAAGAGGCATGCCTTTGGGGCCTGGGGGCCTTGACCTCACGGTGCTTTCATATCCACAGAGTTCACGTTCCCTCCAGCCAGATCTGCTGTTTTCCATCATGGTGATACCGCGTGCCCAGGACAGGCTGGTTTGGCCTGAATGACACTGCCCTAAACAGGCATCTTGGAGACCGGAGGCTAGAAAGACTCGTCTGAACATGCATAGAGACCTAGTCCTGACCTAGGAGCGCATCTGAGCAGGGCAGGACACCGGGTGGGGGCTGGGGCGCTCCTGCCCAGGAATATTCCAGCCCCACCTGTGGCCAACGTCAGACAGCCTTCCCCTGCCCACTGGGTGCCTGACGGAGGAGGGGACCCCATGGGCCTCTTAATGACTCAGTGCTCTTCCCATATGTGCTCTCAGGAAGTGACAGTCGCCATGCTGACCCAGGTAGCCACCTCAGCTCGTCCTGCCCCACATGCAGCGTGTCCTGGCCATGGCTTGCCACCGCCTTCTCCTACTGTGCAGCCCGCCAGAGCGACGGGGGAGGCTGGTGGACATGGGGTGTCCTTGGGCCCCGCCCTCCCACCTCTGACTCCGAGCCCCTGCTGTCCTCCTGTGTGAACACCTGCTCCTCCCTGTCACCTACCCACATGGTCTCCCCCTGGCCCCCTACAGTCGCGAAGCCCGTGTCTGGAAGCTTTCACGGCACCGGACTGGGTGTCTAGAGACCCAAATGATGGCAGGGCGGGACCCAGCTTCTGACCTAGCGGCTGCCCTTGGGCCTGACGCTTCACCTCTCCCGGCCTGCATTTCGCCCACTGTACAACGAGGTCATAGGATGTTTGTCTGCTAAGGTCCGTCACCGCCGATTCCACCGGCTAGGATCCCGTTGGGGGGACTATCCTGATTCTGTCAAATGCGGCCGAATTAATCTACGCAGTATCAAACAACACCTGTTGCTTCCTTGATTCCAGAAAGATCTTCGCCAGAAGGCCCGGCATAGCTGTTGCCCCTTCATTGGCAACTCGCTAGCGACTTGCTTTTCAGAATCCATTTTATATGGGAGATGGATTGTTCTAGAATCTCTCCGTCTTACACAGTGACTGAGGAATTTTTTTCTTCTCCTTCTTTCCCCAAGGATTGCCTTTTAGCTTCAATATCAAAAGGCACGCATGCTCTGTGGAAGTAGCTAGGGTTCTCCTTGGGGTCCAGGAAGCAGGCCTGGAACCCCCCAGATGAGTGCGAAGAGGGCACAGCCCCTCGAGAGCCCGGGGCGACGCCAGAGGCCAGGACCACGCTGTAAGGGCTGATCTATGGCCCCTGCAAAATGCCCATTTCCTTCCCTGTCACTGTTTCCCTTTTGTTTTCGTTCCCAGTTTACCTATGCAGCTATCAACATGCTTGAGCCATCACCTAATACCTAGGCCCAGAATCCTACTGGGTGTGCAAAGCCCCGTAAAACTAGTTTTTCCTGGACTCCTAGGAGAATGAGAACCTCAGCAAATATCCTAAAAGAATTCTGTGTTTTCTTTAGAGAAAGAATCTTTCACCCACTGAATCACCATAATGCTTTGATTCCCAAATGACTCTAGGCAGCCTCCAACATATTTTGAATAGTTTCAATGATAAAAGATTGCAGAACAGATTCTTGGAGTCTATAAGCAAAACTCGCTGCCTCAAACCGGACTTGCAGTTGACCTATGACTGGAGAGCAGGTCAGAGATGGCCAGGGCCAGAGCCGTTGGTTTATAAAGATCCAGGCCAGTCCCAAATCCAGAGTCCAGAAACTTAACTCCTAAGAGAGGGGGAGGGAGCCTGCTGGGGAGGGAGGGTGGAGAGGATTTGGGGAAAGGGTCTTTGAGGAGATGAGTGATTCTGGAGCATTTGGAGCAAGAGCTGAAGGCAGAGCCAGCCGGAAGGGGGAGGGAGAGCCGGCCACTGGTGCAGGAACACGTGGTGAGCAGAGAGGAGGCGGCATTCGGGGCCATCTGCAAGAGGCTGTCCTAGGTGGCAGAAGAGTGCTTTCTCTCAGAGACCAAGCAGGGGGCTTGGGACTGAGAAAGAAGAGAACTCCCCGTCTCAAGGAAGGGAGCTATGAGGGGCGCCTGGGTGGCTCAGTCGGTTGAGCCTCCGGCTTCGGCTCAGGTCATGATCTCACAGTTCGTGAGTTCGAGCCCCACGTTGGGCTCTGTGCTGACAGCTCAGAGCCTGGAACCTGTTTCTGATTCTGTACCTCCCTCTCTCTCTGCCCCTCCCCTGCTTGCACTGTCTCTCTCTGTCTCTCAAAAATAAATTTAAAAATTTTTTAAAAATTAAAAAAAAAAAGGGAGCTATGAGAGAGAGAGTGCTCGCTGAGGCCCTGGTGCTCCATGGCCACAAAGAATGGGACCAGATTACTAGAAGTTTCTTACCTATAGAATGAGAAGTCTGTATTCCGTTAATGGTTCAGAACTTGTCTGGCTGCTGGACCACCCGGGGAACTTTAGAAAACCCAGATTCCCACTGCGGGGCTCTGTTGGTTAAGCGGCCAACTTCAGCTCAGGACGTGATCTTGCGGGTTCATGAGTTCGAGCCCCACATCGGGCTCTGTACCATCGGCACAGAGCCTGCTTCGGATTCTGTGTCTCTCAGCCTCTCTCCCACTCGTACTCTGTCTCTCTCTCAAGAATACGTAAACATTAAAAAAAAAACGTTCAGGAAGAAAAGGAGTTTTCTCCTCTTTCTTGTTATGTCAGACCACGCTGCCCAAGGGCAGGGGTGCTGGGGGGCGGGGGGACAGGTGCACGCACACACGACACAGCCATCTGGTCTCCCCGGTTTATGTCTCCCAACACAAGGGCTTGGTCTGTTCACGGGCCTGTGGCTCGTTAGCGGTAAGCCGGGGCCTAGAACTCGAGGCTTCTGAAATCCTCCGCCTTCCACCCTGCACTGCTGTCCTTCCGCAGCGCCCTGCTGTCTGTCCCAGGGCCACCGCCACTCTCCCCGCTCCTCCAGGAGACGTAGCTCATGCCAGCCCGGCCTGGCCCTGTGAAGTCCCCCGCGCATGGCTCCCTGGTGTCTGGAGTCCCTTGCCTGGTGTCTTGTGTGGCTGCCAGGAGCCATTTCTGCCGCTCAGGGTGCCTATTCACTTCATCCTGGCTTCCGCCCCAGGAAAATCAAAGGCATTGTTCACTCTCGGAGCCGACAGCAGTTCTAAACAAAGTCCTTAAGAAGCAGAAGAAAGAAGGAAGGCTTCTCAGAAGAACACCACCAGGGAAACCCGGCGGCCGTTGCCCCACAGCCCGGTCTGGTCGGGGCGCTTCGGAAAGTCGCCTTCACGGGGGGCAGATGGGTGGTATCTTCTGCAGGTCGGCCCAGCTCTCTCCTGGGGTCTCTGCTGGGCTGTCCCGCCCCCTCTCTGAGCGCCTCCTGCTTGAGCGTTAGACGCTTTTCCCTCCAGCGTTTACTGCGGGGCGAGCTTGTTTGGGCTTCAGTGTGGTTTTCACCCCGGTTCCCCCAAGCGGTCAGAAAGGCGGGATTCGTCTGGTTCATCGGAACGTGCCCCCTTCCTCGGCACCTGCTCAGGCCTGGCCCCCGGCAGCTGGCTGTGCAGACCGGGGCCTTCCTGAAAGATTGCGGTCTGGTAGTTGCCCCGTGATTAGGACAGAAATTAGTCTATTTTCAGAATAATGAGGGATTGTGGCAGCACGGCCCCATTCTCTTTATTTAAAAATTGCAGGGCGCCTGGGGGGCTCAGTCGGTTCAGAAAGCGACTTCGGCTCAGGCCGTGATCTCACAGTCCGTGGGTTCGATCCCTGTGTCGGGCTCTGTGCCGACAGCTCAGAGCCTGGAGCCTGCTTCAGATTCTGTGTCCCCGTCTCTTTCTGCCCCTCTCCTGATCTCTCTCTCTCTCTCTCTCTCTCTCTCTCTCTCTCTCTCTCTCTCTCTCAAAATAAAACAAAGGCATAAAAAATTTTTAATAAAGTTAAAAATAAATAAAAATTGCGACCCCAATCGTCCAAAGAAGAAAAAGTTTAGGACTCGCTCGCTGCCGATTCCCCCTGACTAGGAGTCGATCAGGCGTTGGGGGGGGAGAGACTACTCTGACTCTGTCACGTGCAACTGGATTCCTTTATGCAGTGTCCCCCCGCCCTCCTGCGTACAGTCCCCCCTCCCCGCCCGTGTAAACCAGCATAAAGCTAGTAGAAGTCCCTTCCCTCTCTGCTGAGCATGGCTCGGGTCTCGCTGGCCGGCGCGGAAGAGAAGCACCTTGGGAGGGATCCTGTCCTTGCCTGCCCCAGGCCACCCTGTGGGAGGCGTCCCCCAGACCCGAGCCCACGTCTCCTCCTGGACCCCCTTCCCTCCCACCCACCTCTCACCCCCCTGCCACACCCCATGCTTTCTAAGCCTCCTGCCTGGGGCCTGTGAAGCCCCGCTTTCCGGAAGAGTAATTCCCACACCCAAAATGCCCTTTAAGTCTTCACGTTCTTTCTCTTGGCCATGTCTCTGGTCAATCATGGCGACGGGATTTAGGATTTGGAGTCAGGTGTGTCCGCCGCCAGTGCTTACAGACTAAAGGACCGGGGACAGGTAGCTTCTCCAGTCCTTGGATTCGCCACCTGTAAAGTAGGAAGAAAGATCTTCCCCTCCCCCCTCCAGGGGGTCGTTTCAGGGAGCAAATGGGGCAAGAGTGTGTAGGAGCACTTGGTCAACAGCGAGGCATCATGCAAGGAAGATGTGCTGCTACAGGCTTCTACGCCTCTTAAAGATGGTCCCGGTATCACAGAAAAGCATATTTTTGGTTCTAAGGTTCGTTCACTCTATCCTGAGCTGCACGATTGCTGATCCTCACATCGTTTTACCTGTCCTCTCCCCCTCCGAGTCCAGAGTGCCATCCTGTTTCCCCAGCAAGACCACCCCTCTGGGAAAGAGGCAGAGGGGAGGCAGGGAGGCCAGGTGGCAAGATAGGAGCCCGTCTCTGAACTCGGAGGGGCCGCAGTGGGAGGGGCTGTCTTGGGGGCATGGAGACCTCTGTTCCCCAGGAGCCAGTCGTTCCTGCCGCCCGATGGGACACCCACCCTCATCTCCTCACGGCAGGGACTTCAGCACGGTGGCGTCTGGGGCTGTGCGTCTTCTGCACCATCCTTCCTGGACCCTGTCGGCTCAGGGTAGGACCCTTCCAGGACTCACGTGGGGGCGGCCCACAGAGGGCGCCGCAGGAGAAGCAGAAGCCGCCATTGGTGCTTCTAGAGTCCTGCTTAGTCTTGTTCTCTTTAATTATCTACACTTAGGAATGAACATTCCACACCCAAAGAGCTTGCAAGGAGCCCCACCAGCTCTGACTGTCCCTTGCCCGATGGCGACCGGGCTTGATCCCTGAAGAATGGTGTAAGTGGGACAGCCTCCCGCAGAGCGAGCGAGCGAGCGGGCGAGCGAGAGACCAGGCCCTGGCCTCAGAGCGCGTTCGTGTAGGTGGGGAGACAGACCTCCTCGGGGCTGCTGGGGCGGCTGGGTCAGGGCAGGAGGCAGGCAGCACCCACACACGGTGTCTGCCGGCCTCTGGGCTCACGAGCAGATTAGGGGCTGGAGAAAGTAATTTTCTGAATAGATAACACATCCACATCATGCAAAAGTTATATAATAGCAAAGGGTATCTGATGACAGTGTTCCTGTCAGGTTCCGCCTCCAGGTGCGCCCCGCGCTCAGCGGCCTTCCCGACGCCGCACAGGCAGACGGGAGAACGTACATACATGTGTTCTCAGCCCTTCTCTGGGACCGTAAATGGTTTCCTTCTCCACGGATGGCTCTGGGGTTTGCCTCTTTACTTGCCACTGGGTCTTGAGGTACGAATGAGGAGGTCTGTTGTGTCCCGTCAGGGAGGCACGGCTGTCCCTGTGGATGTGCATTAGCCTCTTCCTGTCAGTGAGCACCTGTGTCTTCAATCTCTGCTTATTTTATTTTATTTATTTTACTTTATTTTATTTTTTGTGTAATTATTTATTTGTTTGTTTATTCATTTATTTATTTTTAGAGGGAGAGAGAGAGAAAGAGAGAATCTTAAGCAGGGTCTACACTGAGTGTGGATCCTGACCCAGGGCCTAATCCCATGACCCTGAGATCATGACCTGAGCTGAAATCGAGAGTCTGATGCTCAACCGACTGAGCTGCCAGGTGGCCCTCCAGTCCCTGCTTTTTCAAGCTCCCCTGTAATGAATAACCCCACACACTCACCAGGTAGGCATCATGCCCCTCGGTCTGTGGAAGGAAGTCCCAGAAGCAGACTGTTGGGTCAAGGAACATGTGCGTTCGCATTTTTGCCCGGTGTTGCCAAAGTGCGTCCACAGAGGAACATGATTTGTCCGCACCTCTGAACCCTCCTCTGCAGGTGCGCTTTGAGCCAGATTGTGAGCGGGTCTGGGAGTAAAGTCACAAGCAGGATGGACAGACTGGTCTGGATTGGGCGCTGTTTGGACGGACATGGGAGCCTCGGCACTGAGAGGTGCTGGGTGTCGCTGGGGCTGTCCTCCTTTACACCAGAACCAAGACCCCCACAGGGGCTTCACAGGAGGGTCTCACAGCCTCTTAGAACAGGGTTGGTGGCACGAGCTTGGAGTCCAAACAGCCCCCCATCCCTCTCAGCTCCCCCCTCTGTTAGGTCTCCAGCACTCGGCCTTGGAAAGCTCCCAGGGGGCCCCTGTGTCCAGTGGCTGGGGGGTGGGGGCACTGGGAGCGCAGAGCATGAAGCTCTCGGCTCGACTGTGACATGGACTGTTCGGGGCCACGCTGTGAGGACGCAGGCCAGTGGGCCAGCTGAGGACTCTCTAGAAGAGCCAGGGAAGGACGCGCCACCACCCCTGGGGGCGGGGCTGCACAAAGCAGCACAGGAGCCCCCCTTCTGCTCCCCAGCAGACCCTCGGGTCACCAGGCACGCCCCTGCTGAGCCCTGGCTGGCATCCTCTTTCCTCTCCCCTCTGTGGGCGTCGCTGGGGGGCATTGGAGCTGCGACACTAGAAAAGGGCCCAGACCTGGGCCAGGCGGCTCCTCTGTCACCCTGCCTGCCTGACCGTTCCCGTCTCCCCCTCTCCCCAACAGCTGGGGAGCAGAAGGGGGGCTCTTGATTCTCCCCCCCCCAGCCCCACCCCAAAGCACCTGGTTTCTCAAGAACTTTGGGGGAAACTTTTGTTTTTAAAAGAGTCGGGGGCTTTCCTGTTGCGGCCTTTGTGTGTCTTAAGCTTTGAGACCTGCAAACCCATGGCTGCTGGAGTGTTCTGTGTCCTGCTATCACCTAGGCCTGCCTCCGAGGGGTCAGCAAGGGGCCTGGGGGGGGGCGGTTCCCACTCGGGATGGCTTTGCGGGGAAAAACGGTTCCCTGGGAGGTGATGCTTCTCCTTTGACTGATTCCTTCTGGCCCGCCAGGGACATACGTGCCCGAGACACTCTCTGGGCACAGGGAGGCAGAGAAGAAGCGCGTGAGTTGGAGCCTTGCGCCCCTCAGTGCCCTCTTCTCTCGCCTTGCCTGTTGGGGCGAGCATCTGCCAGGCACCTTCCCCTCACCAGGCCAGCGTTGGCTGCTGTGGGGACCACAGAGCCTCTGCCCCAAAGACAGATGGTGGCTTTGGTTGGGACAGAAGACTTATATGGTTTCACACTTGGCTTTGGTGCTGAATTATCTCATCATCACCTGGTGACATGGGGTCCTGGGCCCAGGGGAGCGAGAAGCCACAGGCCGTAGAGTCAGGGAAATGGGGTTGGTTGAATTGACTCCTGAGGAACCGGGGACCTCTCCAGGGAGTGAGGAAGGAAGCAGAGAAGGGAGCACACGTGTGTCCAGGGACCGAGCACAGAGGGGTCGGGAACTCGGGACACAGCCTGGAGCCCTGGGGCCCTGTCTCCTGACCTCGTTGCTTTGTCTTGCACGGTTTAAAGTTTTTAAATAACAGATTCAAAATAAAAATTTTAGGGGCGCCTGGGTGGCTCAGTCTGTTAAGTGTCTGACTTCGGCTCAGGTCATGATCTCGTGGTTTGTGGGTTCAAGCCCCGTGTCGGGCTCTGTGCTGACAGCTAGGAGCCTGGATTCTGTCTCCCTCTCTCTGCCCCTCCCCCACTCATGCTCTGTCTCTGTCTCAAAAATAAACAAACATTAAAACAAATAAAATAAAAATTTTATTTAGTTATCTATAAATGTGAGACACCAGACCCGAATCCAGATTCTGTGTCTCTTGGAAAACAAACCAAGATCTGACAACTTTGCCATATGAGTTTTCTAGAGCTGCCCCCACGTAACCAAACAGCACACACCAGGAGGCATAAAACAATAGACGTTTATTCTCCCACAGTTAAGAGGCTAGAGGTGTGCAGGCCAGGGGTCAGCGGGGCCGCCTCCTCTGAGACCAATAGGGAGCATCCTTTGTACCAATTCTAGCTTCTGGTCGCCAAGTGCTGGGCGCTCCGTGACTTAGAGATGCGTCATGTCGGCCTCTGCCTCTTTTGCCACCTGCCTTCTCCTTTGAGGGTGTGTCTGTCTCTGCGTCGTCTCCTCTTGTGAGGACCCAGTCCCATTGGGCTAAGAGCCAGCCACCTCCAGCATGACTTCGTTGCAACCTGAACGCATTTGCAGAGACGCTCTTTCCAAATAAGGTCACGTTCACAGGTGCTGGGCATCCAGACTTCTACATAGCTATTTGGGGGGCACACATGGCCCCCCCAAGATGATTTACGGCATAATCAGCTGGATGGGAGCGATGGCCGCCCGCCCGAGGCAGGCCCCCGGATAGGGCACACCCGCTGAAGTGGACGGTGTCCCCGCAACTCTTTGGCCCCCGCTCCACAGCAGCTCCCCACTCGTCCCCAACCAGGTGACTTTTCACTTTGTCACTTTGCGAGGCCGCGTCCCGGTCTTGCTCCTCCTCTGGCATTCACTCCCGTCGCGAATTCTCACCTCCGCAAGTCGCGGCAGCGAGACTTACGGTGCGCATTTTGACGGTAATCACAGGCTTCGTCTGGTGTTAGTGTTTGTCGTTGTGTGACTTCCGCCATGTTGGCCTGGGTCTCTGTGGAATTCTTGACAGCTCTGCTCCATGGGCTCTGGCCACACATTTCATAGGGGAGGAGACGGGCTCCGACGGCACTTGAAGGGAAACGGCACCTGGTGTGTGCGCGTGGGAGACGTCTACCACCGACGGCCCCTGAGCTGTCTGGGCATCCTCCCCGCCCCCAATGGCAAGGGGACCCTGCCCACAACTCAGGGTGGGTGAGAAGGAGATTTCTGCACATGGCCGATTCTAGAGGGTTAGAAATATGCTGATAAAGGGCCGCCTGGGGGGCTCAGTCGGCTGAGTATCCAACTTTGGCTCAGGTCACGATCTCACAACTCCTGGGTTCGAGCCCCACGTCGGGCTCTGTGCCGATAGCTTGGAGCCTGGAGCCTGTTTTGGATTCTGTGTGTCCCACACTCGCGCTCTATCTCTCTGTCTTTATCTCAAAAATAAATAATCGTTAAAAAAAAAAGAACTATGTTGATAAAACCTTGTCCCCAACACTCAGAATTTAATAACTGAGATGCTTGCCATTTACATGCGGGGTCCTTAGAGATGGAAGAGCCTTTCTCCCGCCATCCTCCGCTCTGGCCAGACTGCTCACAGCCCTCTGTGGTCTCCTCCTCAGCCTCCGGCCTCTCCTCCTCTCCGTCGACACCCACCCAGGTGGTCAAGCAACACACGTTTCCTCTCGAGTCCTACAAGCATGAGCCTGAGCGGCTGGAAAATCGCATCTATGCCTCCACCTCCCCTCCGGACACGGGCCAGAGGTACTGCCCATCCCCCTTCCAGAGCCCGGCCAGGCCCCCGGCAGCCTCGCCCACACACCTGGCTTCCTCCAGAACGGTAAGTCCCTGGGCCGGGCCGCCTGGCGTCGGGAGGGAGGGCAGGGTCTGGCCAAATGTCGCCAAAGTCAAGGCTGTGCGCCGCTGACATTTCTGGTATATTCTATCATAAATCACAGGCTGAGAAAGAAAACAAAAATGCTGAGGGGGCACAGTAGGCACACGGAAATGAAATGGAAAGCGGTAATGTCTGGAACGCGACCAGAAAGTGTTTGTTGCATAGCTTTGTTTATGGAAAAATCAGCCCTTAAAGGCTTTACTTGAATTTATCTTGATTGGGGAACCAAAGGAAGAAGCCATGGACAAAGCAACAGGTGTTTTAAACTGGAGTTTTATTTTAGATTTCAAATTTGACAGCAGTTGACTTGGGAAAGTTCTGGCAAAGGTGGGGTGCTGGGGGGAGCCCAGGGTCCCTGCACCCTCCTGAGGGGGTTAGGGGACATGGGCGGAAGAATCTGGCTTAGCGATAGGACTCCAGCTCCAGCAAGGGGGACCCCAGGCATGGAGACGCCCTCCATCCCTGCCCCGTTCATAGGAGGCACCCCGATACTCCGTGTTACCTGTGGGTCCAGCGAGGATGCGAGAAGCGTGTCTGGAGTCCGTCTGTGTGGACGGGACTGTTGTATTCGGGTGCTGTGTCATCCCTGGGGCTGCCGTAACGCAGCGCATGAACCAGGGGGCTTATGAGAACAGGGGGCTCTTGTGTCATGGCTCCCGAGGCGGGAGTCCGAAGTCCTGGTGTGGGCAGGGCCCTGCTCCCGCAGAGTCTCTACTGGGGAGGAATCCTCCTTGACTCTTCCGGCCTCCGAGAGCCCCAGCTTTTCACAGCTTGCGGCCGTGCCACGCCGACCTGTCTCTGTCTTTGGGGCCGTGGGCCCTGTGTCTGCGCGTGTCCACGTTTCCCTCTTCTTACAAGGACACTGTTCATCCTCGGTCAGAGCCAACCCTGCCTCCGCATGAGCGACCCTGTCTTTACTTGATCACACCCGCAAGGACCTTATTCCCAGACAAGGTCACGTTCACGGGCATCAGAGAGTAAGCCTTCTCCGTAGCTTTTTGGGGGGACACAATCCAACTGTAAGAGTCGTTAGCTTTGGGGAGAAAGAGAGGGTTTGTCATGCGGGGAACATATCCTCGCTGTTCTTGCTCTTCCAGCGAGGGCTTCACGAGTGTGTGCCCAGCGGCCTTGTTCTGGGTCCTGAGGGATAAAATGCAGTGTGTTATTTCTGCCTTCGGGGGCTTACAGGCTTACCGGGAACAGGGTAACACTCGGCTAGGGGCGCCCTGCTGGCTCAGCCCATGAGGCGTCCGGCTTCGGCTCAGGTCACCATCTCACAGGTTGTGTGTTTGAGTCTCGAGTCAGGCTCTGCGCTGACGGCGTGGAGCCTGCTTGGGATTCTCTCTCTCTGCCTCTCCCCCACTGGCACTTAGTCTCTTTTTCTCTCAAAAAATAAACTTAAAAAGAAAAAGAAGAAGACTCAGATAAAGCGATTAAGGAAAAGTGGAAAGGAGGTTGTGTGGGGATGGGGAGGGAGCGAAGGTCCACTCCGGAGAGGGGCAGAGGGAAGTACTGATGTCTGATGAGGGCCACGAAGGCCCCAGAGCCGTGGCACTGGCGAGCCGAGCCTTGTGTAACCGGGAGGGTCTGAATGAGGGGGAGGTGAAGGGGGGCCTTCCAGAGGAGACTCGCCGTGACTCGGGTGGGAAGGTGGGCCGCGCACCTGGAGGAGGAGCGGGCTGAGGGCCATCCCTGCGGGCCCGGACCTCGAAGCAGCCTGGCAGGCGGGCTGGAGACCGCAGGCCGAGGAAGCGGAGAAGCGGTCCAGACGAGGCACGCCACAGCGCTTGGCCCCGGAGAGCGGTGGGGCTCGGAGGAAGGTCACCCACGTTCTTGGGCGGGAAGGAGAGATCTAGACAGGCTCCCTGGGCATCTAACAAAGAGACTTGGTTGTCGAGATAATGGACCGAAAGGAACCCAAAAAGGGAACGATGAGGCGCCCGTGCTGTCACCGGCAGAAGGCCATTACTCCGCTGGCCCAGAGGGACAGGAAGGGGCGGTGGTGTTCCTGGAGCCCGTCGGGCCCAGGAGAGCCCTGGGCGCTGGCCTGGCAGGAGCTGGAGCCGCAGAGGAGGAGCAGCCGCTGGCCAGGGAGGCCCTCTGAGGCAGAGGGATGGAAACCTTGGCATCCCTGCCTCTTCCTCCCTCCAGCCTCGTGCTGAACCTGCCCAGGAAATCTGGGACAGAGGGGGCCATGGGGGCCGGGAGCGGGGCGAGGGCCCAAGACGGAAGCGCCCAGCAGAGAGGCCTCCCAGGGAGATGCCAAAGTCTCAAAATATCGGCTTCTTCTTACTGACTGGAGATGCCTGATGGCACAACCCCATTTAGGAAGAGACAGAGATTCGAAGAGAAAATGGTTATTTGCCATTTAGGTCATTGGAAGTGATGGTGACAGTCATTGCCCGCGATTGCAGAAGTTTTGTGCTGGCCTTTCTGAGTTTAAATAAGAGAGTCTCCAGAGAGTGTCCTGGGTCCAGTGTCAGTTTTTTTCTGGTGACAGTGACCGGAAAATGGCATTCTTAGCTGTTTAAACGTCACACAATCAAGAAGCCCATGGTTGAGCCAACAGGGATTTCCAACTTCTGGGATTTCCGAGGTGGTTCTGGGGCCAGAGGGGTGTGTCCTCAGCTGTCACCCATGCTCAGCGATGGACATGCTGTGTGCCCTCGTCAGGCTGACAGCGCGTGTGACATTTCAGGGGTGTTTCAGCAGTCGCCCAGGTGGCCCGAGAGACAAGATGTAGTCATTCCGTACAATGGGATCTTACTCCGCCTTAAAAGGGAAGGAGATCCTGATGCCCGCTACAACACGGTGAGCCCTGAGGGCACCGTGCAGAGTGAGCCCACGTGCACGCGGTCCCCAAAGCAGTCAGATTGATAGACACAGAGAATAGAACGGTAACTTCCAGGGAGGGATGGGGGCGAGCGCTTCCTGGGGACGGAGTTCCGGTTTGGGAGGATGCAGAGTTTTGGAGATGATGGGGATGCTGTTTCTACAACGGTGTGAATGCGCTTAAAACCACTGCCGCTGAGTTGTACGTTTAAAAATGGTTAAAATGATAAATTTTCTATCCTGTATATTTTACTACAATTTTTTCAATGTTTATTTATTTTTAAGAGAGAGAAAGAGCATGAATGGGGGAGAGGCAGAGAGAGAGGGAGACACAGAATCCAAAGCAGGCTCCAGGCTCTGAGCTGTCAGCACAGAGCCCAACGTGGGGCTCGAATTCATGAACCGCAAGATCATGACCTGAGCTGAAGCTGGATGCTTAACTGACTGAGCCACCCAGGCGCCCCCGTATAATTTTTTTTTAACGTGATCCAGGTAAGACTACAGTGTGTATATAATTGGAGCTTCAGAAAATCAGGGTGATCACCAGAGGACCCCCACTTTTGTTTTGAAATGATACATTTCAGAATTGGAAGACAAGGTCCCCGCCGGCTCCCTGACATTAGACAAGCCTAATCGCATCTGTAACCTTTGTCACCCGGGGTCCCAGGAGCTCCACAGCCATCACTGTGCTGCGTCTGTCCCACTTTGAGCAGCCCCTTAGCAGCAGGGCTGATGGTCATTTCAAGTTCATGTAAAATGTTTTTCTTGGTAATTGAACTATGTCGATCGCCTTTAAGTTATGCGCTAAGTTCCTTAAGACCTTGGCTGATGCCAGTGATTTGGCTACCAGCACCATCTCCGTTGGAGGAATGCGAGTTGCTTAATGGCTTCTGTCAGCCTAAAAATATTTGGAAATAATTTGTCTCTGCCCTTTGGAAGAAAAAGACACTTTCTGTAAACACTGACCCTGGAGATACATTTTATAAAATGTGTTCCCATGAAGGCAAGGGAGCTGGGCTTTGCACCCTCATACCAAGGAGCCGTTAGTTGCGGGATGCGCCAGGCTGGGAGGAAGGTACGTCCAGCCGGGATGGGGCCTGGTACCCAGGGACAATGCTGTAAGGAGGTTGCAGGTTTGAGCCATCAGCGGCAGCTCCTGAGCCAGTGATGGGGACCCCACGGCACCTGCCTCAGCCTGGGGTCTCTTTGTTTCTTGTCTGATTGATTCCTGTATCCAACACGATCGGGTGCTGTATCGGCTCTTCTGTTGCTCTAACAGGCCTCCCCCAAACTTCGCTCACGGTTCTGTGGGTCATTGCTTCGGCTTGGGCACCCTTCTGGGCGTGGCTGTGCTCACACATCTGCGGTCACTTACCAGGTCACTTGGCAGCTGGTTGGCCCAGAGTGGCCTTGGCTGGAATGTCTCACCCCTGCTCTGCATGGTCTCTGCCCCACCCCCAGGAAGCCATCCCAGATTTGTTCTGAGGGCAGTGACATGAGTCCAGGAGACGGGGATGCGTATGCAAGTCATCTTGAGGCCTTGGCACAGAACTGGTACATGGACTCCTGCCCGAGACACGATCTGCTTCCTCTGCCCTTGAAGCTGGGCTGGGTTTTTCCCTTGCTTTGCCTGACGGAATGGGGCGGTAGTGACAAAGGCACACCGAGGACAGCATGGGTGTGGGAAGAGGTGGAGGGCGTGGCTGATCGTGAGATCCACATCTCATCACTTGGTTTCCACCAGCTGGATCTGCAGCTGAACACGGCATCCTGGAGTCTAGGAATTAATTTATCTATAGCTGAGGAGCCTCGCCAAGATGGCCGACTTCTCTGAGAGCAGTTTCCCGAAAAGGTGGCCGCTGCAGTTTGTGTCCCCTGAGAAGCAGACTCTAGACAGACATTCATGTACAGGGTGTTTATGAGGAAGCACTCTTAGGATCAATGCCTGAGAGAGGAAGGAAGGAGATGGAAGGGCCCGAGGGAGAAGCTGAAACGCAGTGCAGTCCCGGCAAGGTCCTCGGCAAGCCCACGGGGACCACTAAGCCGGCGTGGGGGAGGGCGGGTGCTCCTCAGAGCTGTCCCCGGCTGGGGTGAAGGAGCCAGGCCTTTCTCCCCTTCCATCAGCCAGTCATTAGATGACAGCCCACCTGGCAGGGGGTTAACCTTGGACTTGGCAACTCCATTCTGCCAAGGGCAGCCCGGCTGACAGCTGAGGGTCATCACCTGGCAGATCCCCAATCCTTCATTTCTGAAAGGGGATCTGAGCAGCACCTCATGACTATGAAGCATGGACTTATTCTCTGCTCAGTTTTTTTCAATTTGCAATCCCAAAATTCTCAGAGGTGAAAAAAAAGGCTATCTTGTTTCTGCTTATGATATATTTAATGCGTACCTAAACTGAAGCAAAGGGTTTGGTTGGTGTGGGGGGTGAGTGAAAAATGTTTCATTAGGCCCAGAGGGGAGAGGCACTGAGGCCCCAGCCAACACCCACCCAATTCCCAGCTGTGGGAGTGAGCCCCCATGGATGTGAGTCCTCCAGCCCCAGTCGAGCCTTCGGACGAGCCTGCAGCCCGAGCCAATACCAGACCAAGAGACTCAACCACCGATCCAGGACCACCCAGCTGAGCTGCTCGTGAATCTCTGACCCAGAGAAACCATAAGAAATAATGTACTATTCTTCTAGGGCTATTAGGACAAAATGCCACAGACCAGGGGGAGTCACAGAAATTCATTTCTCACAGATGTGAAGGCCACAAGTCCAAGGTCAAAGTGTTGACAGGTTTGGCTTCTCCTGAGGCCTCCTTGGCTGCAGATGGCCGCCTTCCCGCTGTGCCCTCCCATGGTCTTTCCTCTGTGCACACACATGCCTCGTGCCTCTTCCTCCCTCTTGTAAGGACACAAGTCCTGTTGGGTTAGGGCCCCACCCTATTACCTCACTTACCTTTAGTAACATCTTTAAAGGCCCCATCTCCAAATACAGTCACCCTGGGGGGTGTAAGGGCTCCAGCATATGAATTTGGGGGGCAGGACACAATTCGGTTCTTCACAGGTAATAAATTATTATTGTTGTCTTAAACCACTGAGTTTTGGGGTGATCTGTTACATATCAAAAGATAACCAGTGCTTACTTTATCATGCATGTGGGGAGATAATATAACTCAATGAATTCAGTAAGAGATGATAAACTCAGAAGGTTGGGGTTCTTTTTAAAAACTAACTATCTTAAAGTGAATCAGTCTCCAAGATCTCTGGTTTTCCTGGTATGAGTATTTGGAAGGAACTCACTACTCAATCTTTCAAGATTGTTATTTAGAATAATTATTTTTTTACTTTTTAAGATAGGAAAGCCCTTTAGGGACACCTGGGTGGCTCAGCTGGTTAAGCGTCCAACCTTAGCTCAGGTTATGATCTCGTGGTTCGTGGGTTTGAGCCCTATGTCAGGCTCTGGGCTGACACCACAGAGCCTGGAGCCTGCTTCGGATTCTGTGTCTCCCTCTTTCTTTGCCCCTTGCTTACGCTCGCTCTCTCTCTCTCTCTCAAGAATAAATAAACATTGCAGAACTTTTAAGATAGGAAAGCACTTTAAAAGTCTAAAAATATCAGGGCACTTGGGTGGCTCAGTCAGTTAAGTAAGTGTCCAACTTCAACTCAGGTTATAATGTCATAATTCATGAGTTCAAGCTCCACATCGGGCTGTCTACCATCAGCATGGAGCCTGCTTCAGATCCTCTGTCCCCCCTCCCCTCCCCCTCAAAAATAAATAAACATTTAAAAAAAACAGATAACATTAAATTTTCAAGTATCTAAAAATATTTCAAATCACTTGAGTGAAGGAATAGATCAGATTTTATGTGCACTCTTGCTTTCATATCCCCATCTGCCCTTTTAAATATCAAGTTACAACCCAAGAAGGTCTTGGTCTTGAAGCTTCTCTGCCCAGAAATGGCAAACTAATAGTTCCATAGTCCATTACTCACAACAGATTAGATATTTTAAAAATAGTTTGGTAAAAACACGTCTTGGGTCGAGTCGGAGCCCCAGGGAGAACGGGATCACGACGGCGTTGGTTATCACGGGTTGTTGCTTCCACGGGTGGTGCCAGCATGTTGAAGAGACAGTCAGAGAAGGTCTCCTCTCCCGGCTGTCAAAAAAATGTCCCCGCCCTGGTAGAATCGTGGCTCGACGAACAAAAAGAAGGCAGAGCCCAAATAGGAGAGATGTAGTTGGCTGAGCGCCTGGCCTGTTTTTCTGAGCCCTGGCCCGGGTCTCTGAGATTCTGATTGATGCTGTATCCCCAGGGGAGCTGAGCTCCAAGAAACGATGCTGAATCTCTTTTACCATGGTTTTTTTTTTTTTAATTTGACAAAGACCTACCTCTGTCACCTCCCCCAGGAACCCATGAGGGAAGTGATTCGTTGAGTTGTGTCCTAAGACCCCATCATTTGCCAGGCAGGGTACTGGGCACTGAGTGCTCAGGGAGAGTTCAGGTCACTCCTCCCTCAAGAGTCTCAGCAAGGCCTGGTCCCGCGGAGCCGGAACCTGGGGCCGATACAGCTGAGGAGTGCGCCCACCTCTTCACTCGCGGGCCACAGCCACCCCGCGCCAGATACACACCCAGGATCCCTGTCTACAAGGACACAGACGTTAATTTCTCCTAGTGACTTATATTGGCATCTTGGTTGATAGAGCCGGTCTTATGTTGGTGAAATCTGCCATCACCATCACAGCTGCTTTAGGCTTCATCTTGAACTTTACCACCCGAGCGGAGCAATCCTGGGCGAGGCAGTGGTTCACATGTTGGTGTCACGTGGGGTTGGGATGTTCCCTGGAGTTTCTCACGGGGAACCGACAGACGGCAGGAGGTGGGAAACATGGCAATTAGCTTTCTCCGTCTCTTGGGCTGGTTTTTTCAAGGACGTCGCCTAACGACAGAACAGGCCTTGACTAAACGTGTGTCTTGTGGAAGAGACCATCTTGGTCACAGCTCTGTGTAGGCTCAGGACAGAAGCCGGACTTCTGGGGTGCTCAGCGAGGGTAGATGGAGAAGCAGCAAAGTTAGAGTGGAAAGGAGCCGTGGCTGGCCGGGAAGCAGAAGGCATTTCTTCTCAAAGATGGGCACAGCCCGACTGTGCTAATGTGCTGACAGAAGGAGGAATGCGTTCCAGAAACTTCCACCCTGTCCACCCACTCCTCTGTGCTCTGACGAGACAGGCCTGATGTGAGGATCAAAGGACAGCATCCGTGTAGACCTCCCGAGGCCCCATCGCTAGCAAGCACAGACGTCAGGTTTTGAGCCAAGGCAGCAGAGCTCCAAAGCCCACATTCTCAGCGTGATTTCATACAGCCTCTAGAAAAGTCCAGGCTTCTCAGCCCACCATCGCACACCGACTCAGCATCTTAGCTCATATGCCTAATTCAAGGGGGCACGCCACGGCCTGGGAGCCAAATCTGGCCCATTGTCTCTTTCTCTAATTAAAGTTTTATTAATACGCAGCCACGCCCATTCATTCATGCGTTTGTGGCTACTTTCATGTGACCACAGCAGAGGTGAGTAGTTGCAACAGAGACCAGATGGCCTGCAAAACCTAAACTAGTTATTATCTGGCCTTTTTTCAGGGAAAAAAAAAACCTTGCCGGCCCCTGACTCATCTGTGCCAGACAGAGCCTCCCTTTATTGCATCTTGTTAATTAGTAGGACATCCGGTGCAAAGTGCCAGGGTGAGACTTGTCCCCAGAGAGGCAAGAGGCCAGCAGGAGAGCCCCGCCCCACCGAAGGTACGGCACCGGTCCCCGGGAGAGGGCATGGGAAGGTGGTCACCAGTGCTGCCCACCAGCCGCCCAGCAGTCAGGCTGGCCGTAAAGTTGGCACTCTGGTAGGTGATTCTGTAGTTAGGACTCGGGGGGGGGGGTCCATATTCTCCTTTCCCTCAGAGTGTTATGACCTTATACAGTCTGCTTTGGGACTGGATTGAGGAGATTTGGGGTCATATAAATTCAAGGGCGAAGGGCCCTTATTCATCCCCTTAATCTCCTTGAGTGAAGAAAGGACGTGAACATGACGTCAGCAGCACAGATGGGCACCATGAAGTCTTCATCGCTAACCTGGCAGTGGTTTAGAGGAGGGGGTTGGTCAGCTGTGCGTTTTCATAGAAGGATTACTCCAGCTGACGGGCTAGAAGCCGGGGGAAGCCTGGGATAGACTACGGAGGCAGACCAGTAAAAAGGACCACAGTGGTCCAGCGAGATGCAACAGAGGGCTGACTGAAGGCCACAGGAGGGGACGTCGAGGAAGGGGCTAAGTATGAAAGCATAAAGAGATAAAACCAGCTGGGGGGGAGCCCTGGGGGGCTCAGTCGGTTAAGCGTCCCACTTTGGCTCAGGTCATGATCTCACGGTTTGTGAGTTCAAGCCCTGCATCAGGCTCTGTGCTGACAGCTAGGCATCTAGGACCTGCTTTGGATTCTGTGTTCCCTTCCTCTCTGCCCCTCCCCTGCTCCTGCTTGGTGTCTTTCTCTCTCAAAAATAAATAAACATTAGGAAAAAAACAATCTTTTTAAAAATCGGCTGATCTAGGGGAGACCCCAGATACATGGCGTGTGGGAGGAGGGCTCGAGGGTGACTCTCCGGATGGCATTTTCCTTAAATTAAGAGAGGGGAATAGATCTGGGGATGAAGAGCTAATAAGTTCCCTTTGGGCTACACTTTTTTTTTTAATTCTTTTGGGACATCACATATTGGCATCAGGGGCATTGATAATGTGAGGTCTGGAGTGGAGAAGCAGGGGTTTGGAAAATGATTCTCCTTTTCGTGCCGTGTTCTAAGACAAAGGACTCCGAGCACCTTGACCTGCATCACTGCTGGTGCGGAGAAGCAAGCAGATTCTCTCTCTAGGGAGGGACACTTCTTACCTTCTTACCAGCACAGTTGTCTGAAAACGCATTCTGGTGGTGGAAACATTACCGTTTCTACTCCTGCGTTATGGACGGGCTTGTGTTGATTTGCATTCAGATGGGAATTCCTTCAGCTCAGAACCAGGATTTTCCTCTCACCCTTAGCACTGGGAAAGGCACGGACTTTGGCTGGTGGAGTGTCATGGGCACCACAGGGACACAAACCCTAACTCTGGCAGGAATAGCGCTGCTGAAGGACGCCCTGGAAATGAGCCGCTGGACTGGTGGAGACGTTCAGAACAAGTCTCCCCTGACTCAGACTGCAGGTGTCTGAGATCGGAGTGTGGACCCTGTTAATGAGTGACTCCGAGAACTCTCTAGCAGTGCTCGGGCACACCTGCTTCCGGACGTTGTGACACGTGTTCCCCACGATTTCCGGGGCGGGACCGAGAACCCGAGAGCACCGTTGTTTTGAGCCTGAGTGTGAGTGACACCTGGTCATGAGCGCGACCGGAGACATTTTATTCAGAAAAAGGGGGATCGAAGCAGGTGGCTCAGTAACAGACTCTCTGAGGAGCTACCCGGAGGCAATTCCAGTGTGATGTCTGCGCCCCGGCTGACGATTTCCTCTCGGCTCGCCGTGTCCAAAGCAGATTAAAAGCCCATTTCGCACCCTGTATTCATTCACAAATTGGTCAGGCCATTCAATTATCTTGGTTTAGGCTGATTATGCCGTTCCATTTACCATCTTTGCGTTTAATTTTAAGAATTAGGTGCATCTGGAGAAGTATTGGATTATCTCGTGTAAAAATAGCTTCCTCTAGGATCCCGGAATCCTGGAGACGGGAAGCAGCGCAACAGTGTGAATGTACTTGACTGAACTGTGCGTTTGAAAAGGGCCAAGAAGGGGGCGCCTGGGTGGCTCAGTCAGTTGAATGTCCAAGTTCGGCTCAGGTCATGAGCTCACATTTCATGAATTGGAGCCCCACGTCAGGCTCTGTGCACACAGCCTAGAGCCTGGAGCCTGTTTTGAATTCTCTCTCTCTCTCTCTCTCTCTCTCTCTCTCCCTCCCTCCCTCCCTCCCTCTCCCTTCCCTTCCTCCACCTGTACCCTGTGTCTGTCTCTCTCATTCTCAAAAATAAATAAGCATTAAAATATTTTTAAATGGTTAAGAAGGTACATTTTGTTCTTTCACCACAATTAGAAAATGTTTAAATAACGCTCCTCCCATCATAAAAAGAAATGCATAAAGAAAATAAAAGCCGCCGCAGTTCTGCCACCTTGAGACAGTTACATTGTGATGTGGCACGTTTTGCTTGACCCTCGTCACGCCCTTGAACTCAGCTAGAGCAGTGGACGTGCAACAAACATAAGAACGTGGCAAGATCGGTCAGCAGTGAGTGGGGCTTTCCACTGATGGCACAATCACGCCCCGTCTTCAGTTTACATAGTTTGGTTGTCAGGAGGATGTCATTTTCAAAGGTCTCATTTTCATAAAATGGGTGGTCACGCAGTATTAGACATTACTGTATACGATTCAAATCATGAAGTGGACTGCTGGGTCTAGTCCAGTAAATGATAAACATAACACGTAGCCCGAGAACATGCTTAACATACCAGGAGCCATCGGACAGAGATCGTATTGATATTTGGATAAAAGAAGGTGCGATCAATAGACTCACTCACTGGCGATCAGATTCTTGTAAGAAACAGACTATATGGTATTCCAGTGCCGGGAATCTGCAGGTGTGTCTGAGACCCAGCGGCCATGGTGAGGAGTGAGGTGAGCAGGGGACATGTTTCCTGTCTTTGTTCCTGGACTCGATTCTGGCCTTTCACTTTTATTATGCCCAGCCATTGAAAATTGGGTTGGGGGAAGTCCCAAATACAAATTCACCTGCTCATTACCCATATTGGATGACGCTGGAATTGGGATGTATTATCAACATAGTTGATCCTTTTCCAGAATGTAAGAATGAATTGCAGAAATAATTTAACGTTAGCCATGTTGGATGTGTTCTGACGTAGCTAAGGGAAACAATTGTACTTAATTCACTCAGGACTTTTCCGTGTATGCCCCCAGGAGGCTATATGTAATAGCACTGTGTGCCGAAATCTCCAAAGAATTTCTCTTCAAGACAGAGACCTGGCATTAGTGGCTCAAGAAAGATTCTGTGACCCATCCCGCTCTCGGCCGCATGTCCGGGCATGGGGCTGTGTCATCCCTTTGCCTGCCCGCTTGTTAATCTTACAAATAGGCAATTAAAGAAAATGTCTGTTTCCCACTGGGCGTAAACGATCGGCTGCATTTAACGTGCACATCAGGTTTGCCTGCGTCTGCGGTGGTTGTGCCAAGACCCTAATGTTACGGCATCTGCGTGGTAAGAGAGGCGACGCCTTCAAGGCAACAGGAAAACATGCCCGTTGTCTTCTTAGAAGATGGTAACAGCGAGGATGAGGGCTATTGGAGCAGTGTCTCCAGGAACTTGGAGCAGAGCCAGCACTTAGCTTAAACGGAAGGGGGTGGACGTACCCCCCAACAATGCAAAGCCATCTCTTACTTTTCCAAGAAATGGTGGAGGAGGCTGCGGCAGCCGGAGAGCATGGAATGCGTCACCTGCTCACGACAGAGACAAAGGAAGAGAAGAAGATCTCTTCCAGGCAAAATTATAAAGAGACTGCTTTGGAAACACACCACCGAGACCAACTGTGAGAAGATCGAGTTATGTTTACAGATCCATTTTGCTGAATAGTTAAGGACATTAAATAAGGGCAACTTTGATTTCCGTTCCAACAGCGCGTTAACAGGTTAGTTCGGATCGTGGTTAATTGCTCAGGCACCAGACACCCCCCCCCCCCCCCGCCGCCAGTAACCGTCCGCAACCATCAATAATAGCTCCTTCTCCTCTCCAGTCGTCCTGAATTAAATTCTGAAGTGACTCAGAAGATCACCAGTCAGTAATTAGGAGTTTCTGTGCCTTGTTTCCAGTTTGGGCCTTAACACAAATGGACAGCAGTTGCAATAATATCAACCGGCTCCTTACTCATCTACGCCAGAAATCACCTGGATCGAATGATCGAGACAGACTGTTCTAGATGCTTAGTGTACTAGGTGTCAGTTAGTTAAAATCATCTTATAACATGTTGCACATTGATATGTTGGGATAATCCTGTCTCCTAGTGTTTCTGTGTGTTGTTAGCCCAACATTTAATTAGATAAGGCACATTGAGATTGCAAATATTTTATGAAAACGTCATTTTCAGTCTTTTAAGAAAATTTTTTGATGTTTACTTATTTTTAAGAGAGAGAGAGCGAGCGAGCGAGCAGGGGAGGGGCAGAGAGGGAGGGAGACACAGAATCCGAAACAGGCTCAGGCTATGAGCCGTCAGCACAGAACCTGACGTGGGGCTCGAACCCACAAACCATGAGATCATGACCTAAGCTGAATTCAGACGCTAACAGACTGAGCCACCTAGGCGCCCCTTTTGAGATTCTGGCCCTCGCTTGGCTTCTCTGAATTCCAGGATGTTAACCTGCATCAAAGCACTGACCCGACGCAACCAAGTCGCCTCCCCTCCCTAAAGCAGGAAGCGACGATGACAGAGAAGGCCAGTGCTGACTTTATTCCCACGTGCTCTCTAGGACGTGGCCTCTCTTGACTTGGGTCCTTGTAAATGGATCCTGTCTTTCAGGGATTTATGCTTGGCCGAGTGTATGGCTGGACCAAGATGCTTTCGTGTGAAATAAGCTCTGGTGTCTCGCCCCGTCATCTGATTGAAACTTCTAGTTACTTCCAGTTTGTCTCGACCCACCAGACAGCACATGTGTATTTCTCCGTGGCCATGATAAGTAACAATGCGCTTCTAAATTCTAACGTATCCACGGAAATGAAGCACAAGGTAGTGTTGCTAAGGCTTTACATTCAGACTGAGCTTGCGGCCATTCCGGTTAATTCAGTGATAAAATCCCCGGGTTTAGAAAGCATATCATCCTGAAAATAACTCGCGCGTCCGTCCCGGTGCTAGGAGGCAGGTGCTGGGTGACCCCCGTTGTGCAGGCGAGACCACTGAGGCACAGACAGCCCCATGGGTGCGTGGCCCGCGCAGAGGCCCTGTGCTTACAAGGGCCACTTCCTGCTTCAAAGCCCTGTCTGTTGTCACCCGGAAGTTGTTCATTTTTGAGCCAAGGGCCCCTTGTTTTCGTTTTGCTCTGGGGCCAGGCCCGTGAGGCGGCCGGTGCTGGAGGGCAGTGCCGTGTTAGAGTGGGAGAGCTGGGGTCAGGCCCGGCGGCCGCTGCAGGGCCCGCACTCCTTGCCCCTGTGGAACTGGCCCTGGGAGAGAAGGTTCTAGTGCCAGAGCAGCTGCTTTGCTGTGGCGGCCGTGGGTCCTCCCTCCACAGGGCTCCCCGGCACACAGTGTGTTCATGGCGCTGCCTGCTCGGAGCAGCTGGGGTGCGGGGGGGGGGGTGTCACTGAAGATGCTCTGGCCTCGTGGGAGGACTCAGCTAGGACCTGATGTTCTTGCTTCCTTTCTTTTGTTTAATGTCTAGTTATTTTTGAGAGAAAGAGTACACGTGCATGAGCAGGGTAGGGGCAGAGAGAGAGCCAGAGGATCTGAAGCAGGCTCTGAGCTGTCAGCACAGAGCCCCACGCGGGGCTTGAACTCACGGACGGAAATATCACGCCCTGAGCCGAAGTCAGATGCTTAACCAGCGGAGCCACCCAGGCGCCCTCGTGAAGCTTTTTTTTTTTAAATAGTTTATTGTCAAATTGGTTTCCATACAACACCCAGTGCTCTTCCCCACAAGTGCCCTCCTCCATCACCACCACTCTTTTCCCTCCCCCCTCCTTCCCCTTCAACCCTTGGTTCGTTCTCAGTATTCAATAGTCTCTCAAGTTTTGTGTCCCTCTCTCTCCCCTACTCTCTTTCCCTCTTCCCCTCCCCCTGGTCCTCCATTAGGTTTCTCCTGTTCTCCTGCTAGACCTATGAGTGCAAACATATGGTTTCTGTCCTTCTCTGCCTGGCTTACTTCGCTCAGCATGACACCTTGAGGTCCATCCACTTTGCTACAAATGGCCATATGTCATTCCCTCTCATTGCCATGTAGTACTCCATTGTGTATATATACCACATCTTCTTGATCCACTCATCAGGTGATGGACGTTTAGGCTCTGTCCATGATTTGGCTACTGTTGACATTGCTGCTCTGAACATTGGGGTACATGTGCCCCTATGCATCAGCACTTCTGTATCCCTTGGGTAAATCCCTAGCAGTGCTAAACAAACAAATCAAGAGACTATAGACGCTGGCGAGGGTGTGGAGAGACGGGCACCCTCCTACACTGTTGGTGGGAATGTAAACTGGTGCAGCCGCTCTGGAAAACAGTGTGGAGGTTCCTCAAAAAACTATCCATAGAAGCTTTTTGAAAAAGACATCTTGTAGCAGATCGTTCAGACACTATGGAGAGCCACCGCCGAAAACACTGCTGATGTCCAAGGTGCCTTCTTTTTAGGAGAGTCATGAAACAGAGCAGGATACTGAGACCAAGTCACAGGTTTGAAACCCAGGCCATAAAGAGGTGCCTGCAAAAGCCTTCGGGAAACAAGCGTGAAGCCTCCAGAAGCTTCGGAGTGATATTTATAGCCACACTGTGCGGCTTCTGTGATTCCACAACATTCCTTTATTGGCTTTTCTTCTGCTTCCATAAAGACTTCATTGCTGTCTTTACAGGCTGCTTTTGATGAATGCTTCTATTTTTAATTATTACGCTTCTTGAAAAACTCACTTTCAGTTGAAACAGGGGCACGGGGACTCTGGGTTGAAGGCGCCAGTTATTTCTGACGGGAGGGGGCCGCTGTTTGAGAGCTCAGCTACAGAAATCCCACAGGAGCACTTGCTCGTGGAGGATGGGTTCTGGAAGCAGAGATGAAGCAGACGCCTCTGCGTACACGGACGAGCGCCCCGACATCCCTGCCCACCCCCCAGATGTTACCGGCTGGGCTTTAGGCATGACCCCCCAGCCACGCAGAGGAGGAGGATTTCTCTGATTTAGAGAAGACATCTGAAGACTCGGAAACCGTTGGCTGGGCACTTCCGTTTCCCTGTGGCGAAGCCCGCCAGTCCGTGGCTCCCGTCCACACACTCGGAGGGAAGGAAGGACAGTTGGAAGGAAGGAAGGATGGGAGGAAGGAAGGGCATTAGTCCAGGAGGCTCAGCCTCTCCATCCTAGGGGCCCAGAGAGGAAGAACAAGGAAGACAGGAGGAAAATCGGAGGAGACCAGGTAGAGGGCATGAGTCCCCAGAAAGCAAGGGGGTTGGTGGGGGGAACCAGGGAAAAGAAGCAAGACTTACACCAAACACAGCATCATGACATTCTAAAACAGCAGGGATGAAGAAATGAGCGTAAAGCTTCCAGAAAGGAGGTGGAAAGAAAGTTTACTTAAAAAGGGAACGAGACTGGGAATCAGAATGGCAGGGGAGGGCAGAGGATTTCAGAATTGGGACGTTGGCAGGATGTCACATGGAGAGACAGTCTCAGACATGCGAGGTCTCAAAGAATTGACCCCCATGTACCTTTCCTTGGGAAGTTGCCAGAGCCTCTGGTCCCTCACAATAAGGGCAGAAATTAAGACCCAAGTATCAGGAAAGTTGCCCAAGCTAATTGGGGAGGGGGCGGCCGTGGGACCACCACGGGGAGGGTCCGGCTGGCCTGGCTGGGTCGAGAAAGTCTGGGACAACGTCTCCAGGAAAAGAATAAAACCCGCAGATCACCTCATGTGTCCAGTTACACTGAGAGAAAACTTCTGGCTTTGCCGAGTTTGGGGATGATCTTGGGGTAGACATGTAGAAAATTTAGCTCCCCCAAAACATTAAATCAAACCAAAAGGAAGGTAGGTTACAGCACAGCATACAGCTGGCTCGGATGTGAATAATATTTGCGTAGTCATGACACTGTGAAATCTTGAATGTTGACATAACAAAAAAGGCAGGCAACTGTGTGTTTGTGTGGACGCTGGGAGCAGCGTGGGGGGGGGCGGCGCCGCTGAGTGGTCACCTTGACCTTCCGCCCAAGAAGTAAAATTGATGGCATGTAAGTTTATTGTCTGGACTACGAGTTAGCAGAGTCAACACCAAAGTAGCTGAAAATCCCTCTCCCTTTAAGATATGTGCATTGGGGGCGCCTGAGGCGTCCGACTGCAGCTCAGGTCATGGCTTGACCTGGCTTGTGAGTTCGAGCCCCGTGTCGGGCTCTGTGCTGACAGCTCAGAGCCTGGAGCCTGCCTCGTATTCTCTGTCTTGCTCTCTCTCTGCCCCTCCCCAGTTTGCTCTCTGTCTCTCTCTCAAAACGTAAAAAAAATTAAAACAATAAAATAAAATACCTGCATTGAAAAGCCTTTAGGCAAAACGGTAATTTTTTTTCCAAAAGCAAACTTCCTGGTAGTTTGAAAAAATGATGTGTGACGTGAGTGGGATAAAAGGGAGTGAAAAGGATGGACTCGGTGGTTCGGAAAAGGGGATGGGAATCCGACTGCAGCTGTTCTGGACGCTGCGGGATGACTCAGAGCTGCTCTTTCAAGGATCAAGGTGACCGTCTCCATAAAAATGGGAAGGAGTGCCTACCTCACACAGTGGAGGGTCGTTAACTCCAGAGAAGAGGACGAAGCGGTGTTTCCTTTCAGTTTTACAAGCACAGGAGTTCTTTCTGAGAGCTCGCTCTGCCGGGCAGCTGTTCTCGAATGCGCTGGTCTCGGGACACTTCCGCACTCGTGATCGTGAGGACCCAGGCTTTTATTTGTGTGGCCTCATCTGTGGATATTGACCGTATTGAGAATCAAAGCAGAGAAATTTGGGAAAGTATTAATTCATCTTAAAGATCAATAATAAACTCAACATGTTACCATAGATACATATTTTTCAGTGTTTATTTTTGAAAGAGAGCATGTGCCCAGGGGAGGGGCAGAGAGAGAGGGAGACACAGAATCCAAAGCAGGCTCCAGGCTCCTAGCTGTCAGCACGGAGCCCCACACGGGGCTCGAACTCACGGACCCTGAGATCATGACCTGAGCCGAACTCGGACGCTCAACCACTGAGTCATCCAGGTGCCCCTAGATTTATTTTTACTCAAAAACAAAGTAGTGAGGAGAGTGGCGTTGCTATACATTATTGCAAATCTTCCTAAAGCCTGGGTTCAAAGCTGGCGGGACCCTCCTGTCCCCGGCGGCATCCACTCTCTCGCGAGATGTTGTTTTGGATGAAGCAGGTGAAGAAATTCCAGCTCGAGCAGACACGTGGTTGGGAAGGAGAGGAGTGTTTTAACAGCCTCTTCGGAGCACTGTGGGTCGTCTTCTTGACAAGTGGTAGTTTCTTAAAGGTTAGCCGCGACGTGGAATCGATGCCGTATGAATTACATTTCGTCTACTTTCCGAGTCTGCTCTACTTACACTAAAATCCGTCCATCTCTCCTGCACGGTGAGTCGATCTCTGACCCAGGCGTGCGTCGGGCGCTGGGAAAACCCCGGTCCCTGACTAACGTAGATCTTCCAAATGCCCACACACTTGACGACAGCGCCCGGAAAGCCAGTCCCCGCCGTCAGCGCCGCTGCCGGTGTCCCCGCGAGAAGCCCCCACGTCCCGGGAAGCCGTCAGTCTTCGTGAGGACAGACACCGCTTTTCCAGAATTCGAACTTGTGCCTGAGAACTCAGGTGGCCTCACTGGCAACAAATATGATCAGTCGTTTGCCTTGAAGTGACAGGCTCTCTTTGTTTGTTTTGGAAGAAATGTCAGCCGGAGACCCCAGTCTGAGGCGCCGCAGTTTCTCATTAAAGAGGCAGCTCAACTCGGGTGCTTTTCCCCCAGGACCCCCCCCCCCCCGGGTCTCAGCAGGCGACAGAAGTCTTTCTTGTTCCTTCACACACAATATTAAAAGGACATGCACTGGGGCGCCTGGTGGCTCAGTCAGTTGAAAGTCTGACTTCATCTCAGGTCATGATCTCACAGGTCGTGGGTTCGAGCCCCGTGTCTGGCTCTGTGCTGACAGCTCAGAGCCTAGAGCCTGCTTCCGATTCTGTGTCTCCCTCTCTCTCTGCCCCTCCCCTGCTCACATTCTGTCCGTCCATCTCTTTCTCTCAAATATAAATAAAAATCTTAAAAATTAAAAGAAATAACAGGACATGGACTGCAGAGCTGAGGTTTACTAAAATGAATAAATTTTCCTACACCCTCAGAGATACCCTTACGTGAAACTGGCTTATTTCCTCTACGGTGGAAGGCCAGCGTCATTTGCCACCAGCTGGGTGTGGCATGAGGTGCTGGAGCTTCCCGGGGCCCCGACATTGATGGGGCTCAAGCAGTGGGGTGAAAAGCAGACACTGGCTGGGTGTTATCATGAGACACGATGACTCTGTAGACTCCCTGAAAAGGAGGGACCCTCGGGGGTCCCCGGGCCACGCTTTGAGAGCTGCTAGTGTCGCTCGTAGGTGTCGCTGCCATCGTAAGGCGTCCCCGCGATCCAGGGACTTCCAGACTCTAACGACAGAGGCGGGGACTGAGGAGTTTCACAGGATTTATAGCCACATTGGGATCCCCTGTTTGGTCCCAGTCTTAACACACAAGCCATGCCCTGGGGGGGAAGGGTTCTTAGCCACCCACTTTTCAGCAGGAAAAGAAAACTGTTGCCAGTTTTTAAAAAATATTTAATGTTTGAAAAAAAAAGTAGAAATGCTAACAAGTAGTCTTTATTCCTTACCACTCCCGTACGTGTGTGTGCGTACGTGTGCATGCGTGTGCCTTTCCTCCCAGATATGTCCACTGTGTGCCTGAATATGCCTTTTCTTGTCTTTTTTAATGTTTATTTATTTTCAAGAGAAAGCGTGCAAGCGGGGGAGGGGCAGAGAGAGACCGGGACAGAGCCCAATGCGGGGCTCGAACTCAGGAACTGTGAGACCATGACCTGAGCTGAAGGTGGACGCTTAACTGACTGAGCCCCCCCAGGTGCCCCCCCTAAATATACCTTTAAAAAGCACCAACTGACATGTCAAAAGAGTTTGGTCTAGACCAATTTTTCACTCTATTACTTGTGCCTTAAAAATGAATGAGTCGGAATCATTTTTCCCTTGGGCCTAATTTATTCCTTATAGACACTGGCTATTCTCTCTGTGGTGAAGAGAAACGTAATCATGTTTGGTGACAGGCAGCGCTTCCTGGAACTAATGTCCCATGCGTATGACTGAATCTTCCAACCCGGGGAGCTCAGGGGTCATACGCCATCTTCCCTTATTGTCCTGTTTTTGTCTGTAAGCTGCAATGAGAAGACCTCTTGACCCACCCCTCCCACGTGCGTATAAAACGAAGACAGCTTTCTTGAAACAATGATCACCCTCAGTGCAAATTGACGTTTCTGTGATACTTCCTTTTAAACCAAGCTAGTCCTTTTGTTGTTGTTGTTTATTTATTTTTGAGAGAGAGAAAGACAGAGCATTAATGGGGGAGGACCAGAGAGCGAGGGAGACACAGAATCTGAAGCAGATTCCAGGCACCGAGCTGTCAGCACAGAGCCCGACGCGGGGCTCGAACTCACAAACCGCGAGATCATGACCTGAGCTGAAGTCAGACGCTTAACCGACTGAGCCGCCCGGGGGCCCCTAAACACATTAAACCACTTTCATTACCCATGATGGGTCACAGTGTACAGTTTCTAAGCCAGGGGTCTAGACTTGGTTTCTTCCAGGGGGGCTGCTCAAACTCCTGGTGTGGCAGACGTGTTTGTGCCGTGGTGACCAGGGGCCACTCTGTGTCAGATGCAAGTGTCTCTTCTTCATTTTGTTGACCTCTCTGATTGCTTCCTTGAGAGCCCCGTCTCCTCACTACAAGCCCCTCCCTTTGCCCGTGTGGATACAGTTCTGGTGTTCCAGCTTCTGGTGCTACTTCTCTTCCTCTCCTAGACCAGTTTCCCGGAGTGTAGGGTGGATACCACTATGGCATGCTTGATGATTTTAGGGGGGGTAAGTCTGAACATTTAATAGCTACATATTTGTGCATCAGGAAGAAATATATCTAGGACACCCATACCTCGGATTTCCTGGAGTTGGTCCCTAAAGACTCATTTTTTAAGTCAGTTTTATTTTATTTTTTTAAGTTAATTTCTTTGAGAGAGACGGGGGGGGGGGAGGGGGAGAGGGAGGAGAGACAGCGAGAATCTCTGGTGCCCTTAGCCCAGAGCCTGATGTAGGGCTCGATCTCCCCAACGTGACACAAACGGTGAGATCATGACCTGAGCCAAAACTAAGAGTCGGACGCTCAACCTAAAGTACGTTGTAAGTCATGTTGCAGGGACATAGGACAGAATGGCGCCTGACTGACGGGAGCCGAGCTGATGAGTCCAGGCCCTTCCGTCTTGCCCAACCTGACCGTACACCTCCTGCGCCTTCCCTCCCTCATAACGACCCAAGTTACCTGCCAAAGCTCCCTCTTGGACAGCCCATCAAAACCTGAAACTCAGCAGGTGTACCCCAGGATTTCTTCCTTTCTTCTTACCTCAGTGGGCTCATCCTATCCGTTTTCCCTGATGTCCTAGACTCTTCTGTTTATTTCGTAATCCCTTGAAATACCAAGTCCAAACTACTTTTCTTCGTCTCTGCGATACTTCTCAGAGTAGTTTGCCTAATTGGTACATTCATGGTAAAGACATCGTAAACATTCTTGCTGATTCCAGCCTCTCCCATATCCATCCTTTTCCACTCTCCACTGGAAGTAAGGTCTTTCGATATGGTCAGAGCCGTCGGAGGAAGTTACATTCTCCTTGTATCCTACTGCGTGAAATCTAATCCCATCCCCTTGGCTCCCAGGGGTCTCCAGCGATCTATCCTTTTTTTTTTTTCTCTGAGAATTTTTATTTTATTTATTTTTTTATAATAGTTTATTGTCAAATTAGTTTCCTTATAACACCCAGTGCCTCTCCCCACAAGTGCCCCCCACCATGACCATCACCCCCTCCCCCCTCCCCCTCCCCCTTCAGTCCATGGTTCGTCTTCAGTATTCAGTAGTCTCCCTTGATCTGTGTCCCTCACTCATCCCCGCTCTCTTTCCCCCTTCCTCTCCCCTTATTCCTAAGCCAGGCAGAGACCCAACGAAAAAAGAGAATTACAGGCCAATATCCTTAATGAATACAGATGCAAAAATACTCAACAAGATACTAGCAAATCGAATTCAACAGCATATAAAAAGTATTATACATTATGATCAAGTGGGATTTATTCCTGGGTTACAAGGCTGGTTCAACATTCGCAAATCCATTAATG